>JBBIGA010000126.1:8566424-8577802 GCA_037576975.1 Alestes dentex
GCGATCGGGATGTTTTGATTTTATATGATAAATTAATCCTGACGTTGAGAAAGTCTTTGTGGATGCACCCCCTCTAGTAATTTCGGCATTGCACACTTTACAAACGGCTTTCCGTGTGTCTTTCTTAGAAATATCAAAATGCGCCCACACGGCAGACATGCTGACTCTAATCCAATCTGGCGCGTGCAGGCTGTGGTTGCGTCATCACTGTTTCCGTTGCGTTACAAAAAACAACTTCTCGGTGGCCGAATATTCGGTGCATCCCTAGTCGTAACATGTAGATGTAACATGGAGTCCCTTTTTCCATACACTGAACATTTCGATATTTCATTACTTTACCTACTTTTGAAGACTTTATCTGGGATTTAATTTAGCACTGTATGCGCATTGTTAAATAAAAACATGATATCAGGATCATATAGGTATTGGCAGATATTTGCTTGAAAAGTAGTGCTGGCAACAGACAGATTTTAGATTTAAACGTGAAAAATATTTCAAACCAGTATTTAATGATACATTTATATATGTTTCAGTGATGCTGTTACACTGCACTAAACAGTTTCATTTTAGCTCATGTGTAAGTTTAAAGAAATAAAGGTTATACTTGTGTCGTCCAGGTAGATGTAGTCCGAATTTCTGCATTTTAGAAATGTTTATGTATCAGGATCGGCCTACAAATTCCACATTAGTGCATCTCTAAGATCCTCCACCTTTAATCCCTTTTGTATACAGAAAATAAGAGCTTTTCTCATTTTGGGATTTTCCACTGCTTTAATATACATCTCAACAGATTAGCTAAGATGGTGAAGTTTGTGGTTCTAATTCCAAGGGCTTACGTACGTATGCATCATTATGTCAAATCATATAACCTGTTTGTGAGAGTGTGTGAGTAGATGAAGAATGTGCTTTAGGTGTGTGAATTGATCAGAGTTTTGGTTAAACATGGGTGGGGAGTGAATGGTGCCAAACAGGTATGCTTGGAGGTGTGTGGTGGCTGTGTGTGGGTACAGTGTTGGTTTTAGTAGTTTTCTTTACATATATGCTAAACCAACTACACATACGAAGTGGATATTTCTAAAGAAATGCATTCATCTAAAGTTAAACATTGGGACATTTAAATAAAACAAAAAAAGTACACAAAGGTTCAGCAACAGAATAGAATCCAGTTTGGGTGCGGCAAACACATGTAAGCCACTGTATAATTACTCTCAATCTGTTCTCCATAGAGAGCCTACTCTTTAAAGCACATTACGACACACAAATCACCCTCCATTCTGGGCCAAAACCAGGAATGCAACTCCTTACGTGGTCAGATGAATCCACAGTTGCACAGTATCTACACTCTCTAGGATGCTACCGGAAAAAGGAACAAAATGCTGACTCCACAGGGGTCTGGTTAGAGGAGTTGAAGTTTACCCTCGTGCTTTGGTGGGCAGAAGCTATTTTGGTGTGTCTTGGGTTTAAGTGCAGGCTTTGCAGAGGCTAGAAAAGAATTCTCCAGAATCCAGAGAGAGCGCCAATATGCTTACAGAGGTGGCCTTCACCCTCAGTTAGTATGTAGTCATATAATTTCGTTGTAATTTAGATTATTTAATTTGGGGTCTGGAACACAACAATACTAACCTCAGTAAAAGTGTTTCCTCCAAAAATATTTATTACAGACAAAAAACTTTTACCTAGCCAAGAGTAAGATAAATAATTCATGTGCAGAGGTTTGGAGAGACTTCTTCTAATTGGTGAGTTCAGCTACCCTGTAGGGAATCCACTGCTGGCACAGGTGTGCAGCCATGCACACACAGCTCATATAATCGTATAAAGAACAACACTGCTAATAGAATGGGACGCTATGGAGCTGCTGCACACAAGCCTAAAGCCATCGTGCACAATGCCAAGCATCGATCAGAGGGGAGTAAAGTCCTCTAGCATTGGAGAAGGTAATTTGATGACAACAACGATAATAATATTAATAAATAAAGTGCATATAGTCATGCACATAGCAGATCAAAGTGATTTACAATGAAAGGGTATGTTTCAAATTAAATTGGTTGCATTATCATTTTAAACCAAAGCTAAATTAAATCTATGTTTTTTAAAGTATGCAATAAACTTACAACCTAATTGTCTAGTAAGCTGTAGAGGATGTACCATGGTCTAGGGATGCAGACTAAAAAAAATAAAGGCATGTATGTTTTTTCTCTCCACAATGTTTTGGGATGTAAAAGGTCTAACTTTAGCAATGTTTTTTAAATGATAGAATGCAACTTTAGTAACCTTATTTAAATGTTAAAATAAAAAAAATAAATAGAGGTCAATGTAAAAAAGAGGAATGGCACTGTGTAATTTTACAATTAGTCAGTGCAGCCATGAGCATTTTTCTTATATTTCCTGGTCAGGGTAAAGAGAGAAAAGAAGCAGCCTTAAGATGGAACCTTGTGGAACTCCAAATAAAAATCTTGTTTTTTAGATGAGTCATTTCCCAGCACAACAAAGAACTGTATGTTTTGTCATTTAAAGCTGACAGGCCTGTCTAGTTCTCAGGTTGATCTGGATTTTCTGATCAGCTGTACTTAATGCTGCACTTAGATGGAGTAAGACCAGAATGGATGGTTTACATTATGAGCGCTAAGCTTCAAGTCCTTTTCGTAAAGGCTTCACCGAGGCGGTCTTATGGACAATTTACAATGTGTAGTCCATCTTTCTGCAGACAGTAAAGAACCACCTTGGAAAATGGTGTAAGAACATGATCAAAATCATCAGGTCCTGATGACTGATAAGAGAAAAAAGATGCCACAGACGCTCTATATATGTTTCTCCCGGCATTTCTACTGAATTAATCAAACATTCATGTGATCCAACAAATATAAAAGTATGCATAATGATATCAGAATCATACTGGTATCTGCAGATTTTCACTTAAAAATGATCAGCATCAGATCAATATTTCAAACCAGTATTTGATCAGTTATTGTAGTTCTGAAGTGCAGAACATTTTTAAGTAAATTAAGTAAATTCTGCACTTTCCATCTCAATTTTTGTAACCTTTTAAAATTGGAAATTAAATTAAAGAGTGTAAATTAAAAGCGACAGATGTTTTTCATTTTGTGTCAAAATATGGTGAGGAAGGCACAAATAGAAATAGTCCAAAATCACTTAAAGTAAGATTGCTTTACATTGACTTACTTTGAAAGTTAGACATGTTTTTTCTTTCACCTTTCTTTCAGTTTCTTTGTTGTATAAGTGTAAAGTGTAATTAAGTGTAAAGTGACCATTCTCATACATGAACCAGAGCACACAGTGTGAATAGCACGAAATTCTTCTCTGTTTTTAACCCATTCACCAAATGAAGCAGCGGGCTGCCAGGAACTCAGCAGTGTGGGGACGATACCTTGCTCAAGGGTACCTCAGAGGTAGCAGTCTTGGGATTCAAACCCATGACCTTCTGATCACAGGGACATTATGTAATGGCACTGGCGCCAGCAAATATGAACATAAAAAAGTTGAGCTAGCATCAGTCTACAATTCCCAAATGGGTGCGCTGCTACTTTTTAGTATACTGTATATCATGAACACATGTAGCAATACTGCAATATGGAATATAATATAATTACAATCCTTTCACTCATCCACGAATAGATCAGTCAGCATATCCTCAGAATCAATGTCCTTGCGCCTTGTCCTGCTCAAGCTGTGATAGAGAATAGGAGACGACTCTATTCTCTGAGCAGGGCTGGAACGTTTTATCACATCACGCATTAGTGGCGGACACTGCGCAGCCAGAGCACATTTGCGTCATTTCCGAGACGCTGACTCACTGTCTGTCTCAGGACTGTCACTGTGGAGAAAAGTGCATCGTCATTCACACACCTGCTCTTACATCAGGAACGCAAATCCAAAAAGACTCATCTGTCACACAGATTTCTCATATATCTCTCATTACCCTGAAACAAAACTGGTGTTTCTGGGGTTCATTATGTTACACTAACTTGACAGCAGACATTCTGTGTAAAGTTTAGTCACATGTCAACACTCCACAGCACATCACACAGTGTGAATAATATGAAAATATTTTCTGCTTTTAACTCATTCATCAAGTGAAGCAACAGACAGGGGGCGGTACCTTGTTCAACGGTACCTCAGTGGTGTCACGTGCAGTCCTGGGATTCAAACCCATGGCCTTCTGATCATAGGGGCAACTCCCTAACCACCAGATCACCAGCTACCCCCATTCTTTATAGGATTGTGGAATATTTTATTATGTTCTCTTAGAATGCCTATAAAATTACACATTTGTAATAACTAAAACTAAGAAACATGTGGATCAGTCATGTATGACCCAATTCATACAACTCACTTAAAAGGCCCTCACTCTACATTTTTCCTGTATTTTTTTTCCCCAGCAGTTGTGAGTAATTTTATATGTCCGCTTTCAACCCTATCTTCATCCCTAAGAATTCAACACTGTTTTTGTTACTTATGCCTTTAAGACTAATATATGTAAATGACCCCTGTTCTAATTGGCTACCCTGTGCCTCATGCAAAAGGCAGTCTGGACAGAAACACTCTTTATAGTATCCGTGAGAATGGTCAAGCCAAAACAGCAGCAGACTAAACAGGCATCTCATGTTAATAAGCTGGTTATTGTGACACCACAAAAAAACAATGAATTCTAAATGTGTTGTTTCTGCAGTTATGTTTTTTCATATGTTGACTATATGAACTAGGGACTGAATAGTATGTTTTAAAATGATAAAAATGCTTACCCAGCAAACATCGTCTTTTCAAAAAACTTAAAAAAGAAAAACTACATGTTCTACAGTGTAGGCCCTTTAACAATGAGAAGTTAGTATCATTGCCAATATTGATGCAGTATATGGGATTGCAGCATTATGTTTCAATAAGTTAGCACATATAAACAGAGACAGTGGATAATAGTTTAGCACTCTAAACAGAAGACCGCTGGATTATAGGATTACTGTTGGATTACATTTTATGTTTTCAGGAGGCAGGCGTGGAGCAGAGAGACCAAGTGAGACCAGGTGCTGACCCTGAATTAAGAGGAACATGCTGACAGTTTATAGGCGGTCAGGGTCAGCTCCAGCTCCGCCTTGGTGACAGCTAGAGGATCACACTGACTCACACATAGTCTTTTCTTAATGAGTCCATTCTATACCATGAAGCCAGTTCTCAAGAGTGCAGGGGTTATTTAAAGAAAGATTAGGTGCTTAACATAACAGAGTAACATCTACAGCTTTATTAGGAACACTCTAAATCATATGTTTTTCACCTTTAACTGGTAAACTAGTTTAATTAGAAACAAAGCCTTCTTAAAGAAAATGCTGCACAGATCGTAATTACTCCTGGCCTGCTTGCATGAAAGGCTAGTTTTAGCAGGGGAGAGTGAAGCAGAAATCTGCTTGACATGTAATGTATGCAAATTACAGTGTCTCTGGGTACACAAGACAGCAGCAACCACAACAATGAGTTTCTGCAACAAGGCCTTTTGGCATATATACATAAACTGATTCAAGAAGACATTTAGGAATGAGGCTTTGCATGTTGGGCAAATTATGGACTTTTAAGCATCTATTGGTCAAGCAATAGTCTGACAATCAGCCATGCAAAACAAGAGTATGGACTATAAATGCAAGACACAATGATTACAATGGAAAAACATACAACCACTCATGGCCTTAGTTTTAACTACAAATCACACATGTCACTTCATCCATGTTATTCTATGTGGCCAGTAGACTACGATAGTACACACCTGGCCGTGTACAAGAGCATCAGATAAAGCACGGGCTTCTTCCTGAATGGTGTGGTCACGGCCAGTAGACATAGCAAAGTCTCACACAAAGACTGAGATGGGCGTGCAAACAGCAAATCACACTGGCTTTGTTCAGGCTGATTTTGGGAGCTGTGAGCAACCAACGGCAACTCTGACTCCCACCACCTCACGGTGCTCTTGAAAAACGAGCTGGTCAATAAAGCTACTCTTTCATCGACCAACCGCCATTCAAACCGTCCATCCTCCCTCTCTGACTGCAAGCCTTCATTTCTAAGCCACTTCAGCCAGCCAGCACAAACGCCCACTCACACTAAAGGAAATCCCATGAGCTTCTCTGAACAAAGTTGCTGAAGAAGTTCACTGTCTGTCTGCACCAACACATCTGGCCTGGTGTCAGGAGCAGGGATGCACAACGATAATGGGATCATGTCAGAATCAGTTTCAAAATCTATGACAAGAAGGTTTAGATTTGTAACAATGCACTAGAAGGCACATTTCTCCATAATGCTAATCCATACAAATCTGGTCCCAGCTTCTACAATTTCTCCTGCATCAGTATCCAAAACATATGTGCATGCAATCACAGATGATATCATTGTGCGAATCATTTACGCATTCCCACATTGGCGCATCTCTAGACAGGAGTGGAGCTTTAGAGCCCCCTGCCCACTTTCTGCTGGATGCAAATGCATAACACCAAACATACACTGCAAAGTCTGAAGCCAGGCTGTGCAAATGCGTCATGACAGCAAAGACAATATGCAAAGACGAAAGGGAACAAAGCTCCTAAAGTGTCTGCAGCTAGGGTGTCCCTCCTGCAGTGCATGTTCATGCTGTCTCGTGCGACTCAGGTGCATGGAGGAGACTGAACAGTTCAGTGCAGGTGGCTTATCCAGGGGTGGGTGTGAACGCAGGTCTATATTCTGGTCAGGAGACACACACTGACTGTGTAAAGCAGCAGGAGGCCTAATGAGTACCGGGCGGCTCCACGTTCACAGACTGATGTGGCTGCAGGTACACAGCCAGTGACAACGTCAACACAGGATACACGAAGGAAAACGAGCACGAGTTCATACCTCACCGCCACGCGGACTGAACTCTCGTCCTGTCCGGTCGTCATGATTTGTCGTCCCGTGTTTATTCCTCGCCCGCCGAAAAGAGCAGCAGCTCACCTCCGCCTCTCCCCTGCCATCACTGCACAGCTAGGACCTGAGAGTGTGCTGCAGCAGGGGCTCAGCCTGGTGGCCGGACATGCCGGGGAAGTCTGTGATCTGCTCGCGAACCGGAGGGGAGACGCGCCGTCGAACGGAGAACCGCAATGCGTCACCAAGCCCCGCCCACAGAACCCCTGCTATCACGATGACATCATAATACGCATATAAACGAGCGTAGCCACGGCAACAGCACTGTCACATGACTCAGAGGCGTGAGGTCACAAGCGCGAAATAACAGGTAAAATAGAAACTGCTAACATGTTTGACGTGTTGATTACATCCCCCAATAATACCGACGATAAAAAAGATGAACCAATTCATTTTAAGCTTTGCAAAATATCTAGAGTGCCTCCGCATCTTCATCTTTTTCCTCTTTATAATGATAATAATAATAATAATTAGGCTATTATTATTATTATTATTGTTATTGTGTTTTTCTTTAAAGTTTTCTGTTTTAGTGAGGCCATCAGCTGGTGGCCTGGTAGTTAGGGAGTTGTCCCTGCGATCAGAAGGTCGTGGGTTCGAATCCCATGACTGCCAGTGGCATCACTAAGGTACCCTTGAGCAAGGTACCGTCCCCACACACTGCTCCCTGGGTGCTGTGTTCCTGGCTGTCCGCTGCTTCACTTGGTGAATGGGTTGAATAGGACACTTTACACTTTATCTTGATAATTTACACATGATACTAATGCATGTTTTAAAAAATAACATTTCAACTAAAATGATGATAATAACAGTACCATAAACAACAACTGAAAAAAAATACATAGTAGTATTTATGTTAATAAGTGCAAGCGGGGGATTCTACTAGCTGACTGAAGGGCCTGAATAGTTTGGTGAAATCGATGACAGTTGAAAGAAATACAGTGTGAACAGATGGTATGGTGGTATTGGGCGCACCCATGTGGTCTGTCCACATCCACCACATGCTCCTAAACGTAAAGTATAACAAGACATGAAGACATGACTTTTCCTACAAATACTAAAGCATTAGAGGTGAGAGTGAATTCTGAACAGTGGTCATAGTCACATTCTTTGGAGGTTTATGAGAGTTCTCATGATACATGTTGCTCACGTACCTGTTCATAACAACTCTAATAACTGCAGAGACGGCAGCAAAGATAAATAGCTCGCTCAGAGGGTGTCTTGACCTCCTTCCAGATGACCGTGTCCAGTTACCAGATCTCTGGTTACATTTATAGACAGCCAGAGCTACAGTATAGTGGGGGGGGAATCTCGCGGTGATCCAAAAGAAACTGTACACTGTGACTGTGCAGAATACAGTAGGCTGTAGGAAGTGGTCACACACAGAAGTGCTGCACATGCATTTCACAGCGACAACTCTGCGCTTTTATTTCAGTAACTTTGTAGCTTTCATGGAGGTTAAGTGTTGTCTGGGTCTGTCATGGGTCAGTATAAGGTCACAAAGGTCAGCTTCAAAAAAGGCTCAAAGGTTTCACAGGGTTCAGCAGACAGGACAGGGCCTGTCCAGATAAAGTATGAGAGAAAATACATCCATATTATATTTAATTCTTCAAATTTTTATTTATTACAATTAACCATTTTTGGAGTAAGACACTTTATGAAACACACAAAAAATCTGTACCGATGTGCCAAGTTATATTCAACATTACCAAATATGCACCACATCCTGAATTATTAAGTAACATGTAGAACAACTCAGTGCCATTAAAACAGACATGATTGTCAGATACTGGTGTAGGTCATGCTTCATCCTGCATGACTATATCTGTGTAAAAGCCAGAGACATTGTCAGTATTCAACCAGACAACACATAGACTCCCACTGGTACTTTCATGTGTACATAAGGCTAAAAGATAAGGAACGTCCAGTAAGAGAAAGTCAGTAGAAAATAGTTAATTTACAAGGATCTAAATTTGAATGAAAATAGGTTTCGGTTTCTCGACTTTAAAGGTGCATTTTTTAAAGCTTTGTTCTTGGCAAAACAGTTTGTTCCCATGTAATGAACCATCTTGTCCTGATCTCTCTGTCATTGCAGCTGCAGTAAAAACAAGGAAAAACTACTTAAATATGTAATGTAATGTGGTATATTTTAGCATCATAGCATCATATTGTTAGCATCATTATAGAAAATAGCAAAACTGTTAACTGTGCAACATTGCAAATAGTTAAATACTACCAATCGTTTGAAATACTTACTGATATGTAAGCAATTCCTTCCTCTGGTTCCAGTGTCCCATAAGGCAACTTTCCCAATCCCAAATGAGACTAGAACATTTGAAACTGCCAATTTAGTTTAGCGACAAATATCTCTAAAAAAAAAATACATTATCTCAAATAATTCCCCCTTACCATTCACCACATGCTTTAAACCCAAACACATTCAAAAGTGAAGGTGCCAAAAAGGGTTTAAAAAGGAATGGCAAAGAAAAAAAAACTTTGTTTCTTAAAGAACCTTTTAAATGGCAATCTTTTCAATAACTCAACTGTAACTTCCTTAATGAAACGTTGTTCAGGGAAATAAAAATGGATCTATTTATTGACCATCAAACCCTTTTTGGCTTTTATATTTTCAGTGAAAAAGTATCCAGTAGGAAACATGTTAATAAAAGAGGATCTGTTGCCCCAATCAGGTATAGAACAGGTCACTCCAGATTAAGTGTCCATTGACGTAAACAAAGCAAAAATAAAGCCACGCTCCAGAGTACCCATGTCTGTACATATGAGTACAGTTTTTGTGTCAAAAACAAAAAAAATAACAATAATGCTAAATGTGCAAAAAGGCATCACACACCTATATTTTACCTTTTGAAGGTCAGACATTGGTAATGCATTATAGGTGTGCTGCAGTATGAGTTTTTAAAATAAGTCTCTAGCACTTCACCAGCTATAACGCTGATTCTCTGGAACATATGCAGACCCTCATACCAAAGTTACAGAGAAACACATGCAGCTCGTTCAGTGACAGAGAAAGGAGGAAAAAAGCCTCAGTGAAGTCTATTGTCCATCAGAGATATCTTCATCTGAGAGACGGGTGCCGCCTTTTACCCTGATGTAGTGCACATTTTGGCCACTGAAGGCATCACAGGTGCATAGCCTCTGGTTAAACAGAGTCTCTATGTCCTCCAGCATGAGGCCCTTAGTCTCTGGCAGACAGCCCAGCACGAAAATGAAGCCCAGCAGAGCCAGGCCTGAGTACAGGAAGAATGCACCTAGAACAAGCAGCAAGCGTGTTAAAAACACAGCACAGTTTTCGGTTTACTAAAACCAAGATGAAACACTTCACAAATGAACGGGTATAAAGCGCAATATGCTTGCATATATCATAATTACAAGTAGCTTATTGGTTATTCTATATTTTACTCTATAGTTGTTGTTATGACTGTTTTTTTAGATATTAAATTTAAAAAAGTACTTTTTAAAATGTGACCATATTGTATTGCTAATGTATTGAGACTGTCCACAACTGAGATAGTAAATGCTGTGAAAAATATGTACTGTGAAAATGTCAAATAATCATAATTTTGTCTTTTTGCCTATTCTTACTATAAGGTCAAATAGGCCTCTGCAAGAAAAATGCCATCTACTGGTCATGTAAAAGGTCTAAGATCACCTAGAAGGCAATGCAGGCTCTTACCATAGTATGTGAGGTACTCAGCCACATGGAGGAACGTCAGGGACACAAGGACGTTGCAGATCCAGTTGACTCCAGCAGAGCAGGCATTACCTGTGCTCCGAGCCCAGAGCGGGTAGATCTCAGAGTTCACCGTCCACGGCATGGGGCCCATCCCTGCAGATCCATAAACATAGGCAAGCTTTAAAGTGTGAAATGAGAATAAATAGTTGGACATGTGAAATTCTTTAAAAATAATAACAGCTGGTGTGCTGTGGAAAACATGTTTTTATTTCTGTAATAAAAGTGGTATTAGTCACAATAAAACACTGATATGACATTTTTGTATGTGTAAAACCCACTCCCAAAAACAAAACAAAAAAAGAAATTCTATAGTTTATAAACATTTTTGGAACAAAACTCTCAAATTATTATGTGGAAAGACTTTTATTCCACACCAGATCTCAAACCCTGCCTTGATTAATAGAAAATGATTATACTGTATGAGTGTTCAAAAACATGTAGCGTTTGGCTTGCCTCACCTGGAGCAAAGAAGGCCAGGTACAGAATAAGACCCAGCAATACTATCCAGGAGTAGGGAGTTGGACAGTAGTTATAGGCCCAGAATGCAGTTGAATTGCCTTGTGTAGCATTGGAGCACCTGAATGAGGTCAGATTCACTTTATACAGCAGAAGAAAAAACATATATAGCAAATCTGTAATATCATCAAAATAACAGAAGAATGTCAAACATTTCTTTAAAAAAAATAAAAATAAAATA
>JBBIGA010000126.1:8577902-8590703 GCA_037576975.1 Alestes dentex
GTGTGTTGGAACTATGTCTTCGTCTTCATTGCACATTTTATGTAGTTTGTTTTATTTTTATTCACGAAGTGAAATAAGCGTGCAATATGTGGTCAACGTCAGTGAGTTTATAAATCTGTTCTGTTGTATGGTGTTATATATGTCAAAATCTGAGTAAACGTTAGAAAGGTAGCTGTTTAACGCTTGCAACTCAGTGTCGTGATGGTTTAAAAAAAATCAGAAGGTAGTAAAAAAGGTATTAAAAGGTATTAAATTTAACTTAAGGATTGCTGTATATACCCTGTACTCACGTATCTGTATCCCTTATTTAGGGATTATATAACTAGCTAGTATATAAGTACGGATATACAAACATGTTTTAGTATCCATTTAATTAATCAGGCTTTTAAATAAGGCAAGTGTAGTTCAGAAGAAAAAAAATGGGGGGGTTTCAACAGGGTTTTGAATGAGTAAGCTGACTCAATTTCCCAGATGGGAATTAAGCCTAGTTCTGGATTAAACAGTATTCTGAATTAAGATCCTTCAGTCAGAGGACATTGTAATCCAGTACTAGGCTTAATCTCTTAAACATTAAGCAAAATGGCCAAGCGGAGCTATATGTTGTTTGCTTTTCAAACAAGCATTTAGACCAAGTTGCAGTGCCAGTGATGACTCATCACAGGAAATTCTTAGGCTTTGTGTTAAGCTGGGTTTGCAAAAATGACCCAAAGAAAAATTACAAAAACGTTTTTTAATCAAAAACCAGAAATGGTTCATTTGCCTGTCTTTGCTTGGACGGGTTGGTAAGTTGCCCAATTACTATTTTAATGTTTGTTTTATAATTATTCATTTTTTATTACTTTTATCTCCCTGCCTCCCCCTACGTTCAGGTACTTTCAGCATCGCCTGAGGAAAGCTGTTCCATATTTCCGGATGAAGCTGATAGTGGTGGGAACCCCAGGCAGTGGGAAAACTAAGCTGATTCAGCAACTGGTGAAACTTAAACGCTCCCAGTGTCGCTCTGACACTGAAGCTACAGGCATCAGCGTCAGAGACTGGACCATCCGAGACCGGGACAAGAAAAACATGACTCTGAGCGTCTGGGACTTCTCAGGTAGGTTTTCTAAGCGTAATAGACAACTAACATTATGAAGCATTAAAGAGTTCTGACCAGCCTCTCTGTGTTCATGAAGGTGGCGAGGAGTACAGTGACTCTCACCCTCACTTCTTGAGCTCCAGAGCCATGTACTTGGTGGTCTATGACTTGAGTAGGGGAGTTAGTGAGCTTGATGCCGTCAAACCCTGGCTGTTCAACATCAAAGTGAGTTATGGCTTTAGCAGTCAAAAATACAGATGAAATTATTCTCTGCTTAACCCTCGGAGGTCTCAGACAAGAGTTTTGTTATTGCCTGTGTCCCGGTTTTAATCTCAGTTTTTCCCTCATAGGCGCTCGCCCCACTCTCTCCTGTGATTCTAGTTGGTACTCATTTAGATGGGTGTGAAGATCGTCATATACAGGAGTGTGTGCATAAGCTCCGTGAGGACTTGTTGCTCCGTACGGATTTTCCAGTCATCAGAGAAAAGCACATGCTGTGTTCCTCTGAGGAATCGGACATCAGCAAACTGCGCAAGGCCATTGCGACGGAGGCCAGCAGCTTTAAGGTGACCTAAAAGGCTGTCTGGGAATTGTCTGGGAATTTGTGTCTCACTTGGGCAAATTCTTTAATGGATCTTGTTTTCAGAAGTCCTATAGTACTGTTTTTTTTTTCCTGAATTGAAAAGGCTCATTAGATGTTTTTCGGGAATTCTTTTATGTTTGGTGAAAAATGGATTTCCACCATACTGCTTTGTGCAGATCCAGGGGCAGCCGGTGATGGGGCAGCTGGTTCCTGACTGCTATGTGGAACTGGAGCGGAGAGTTCTGCAGGAGAGGAGCCGGGTGCCTGCTGAGTTCCCTGTGCTCAGACACAAGGACCTCCAGGAGCTCATCCAGGAGAGCAAGCTGCAGCTGGAGGAAGGAGAACTCCCTCATGCCATACGCTTTCTAAGCGAGACCGGTGAGAGGACTTTATCTGGGAGTTTTTATAATGCCTTGTTAACATGGTTTGGACACTTAAATTTTTTTTTTCCCTACCAGTGTAGATATTTCACAGAATATGAATTTACTCATTTTATATTCAAGTACATAAATAAATATCAATGCAGTCTAGTAGAAAGAAATTCCAAGCTGCTTCCTGCTCAGAGCTGTGTGAGCATGTCAGATCACATAATGACCCAAAGCTGCCGAGAGACACGTGCTGTAATGTTCCATCACATAAGGGCACAGATGTGCTGACTGGATTTTTACCTGGATTTTTACATTGTCAATTCCATCACAAATGACATATGTAAGTAACACAAATCTCGTTCAGGGTTGATGACTCAGGGAGTCAAATCAGTTTTACGCTAAATTCATACGTATTTGGGGTCCTTCATATGATACTGAAAATCAGCTGCCTCTACCTGGTTCAGGCTGTGAGTAGAAGCTTTAAACTTTAAGGAGTCCACAATTCCGTTCTTCACGTAAATCACATATTGCATAGTTGCATAGTAGTTGTTGAATAATGAGCATTAATAATGTAAAGTACATTAGGGGAGTTGTAGCCTTTTTTCCTGTATGCTGACTCTTTCACTCTTTTTGATGTATGCATGTTTGTATGTAAATTCCAGGTGTTCTTCTGCACTTTGATGACCCTGCACTCCAACTCAGAGACTTGTATTTCATTAACACCCAGTGGCTGTGCAACGTTATATCACAGGTTGGACACAAACAAACACATTACATAGCATATATATGCACAGAGGTTCAAAACGGTAATTTTGCTTTTTTTGACTCTAGACTCTCGCTCTGAGGAGCTCAGTCATCAATGAGAAGCCCACAGGGGTGGTACATCGCTCAGTGGTGGAGAAATTTCTCTGCGAGAGCCAGTGTTTTCCTAAGGAGCACCTTACACAGTACTTCAAACTGCTGGAGAAGTTCCAGATTGCCCTGCCATTTGGGGACGACCTGTTGCTGGTGCCCAGCAGGTACTTACTCTGTACTGAACAGGCCTGCTTGTGCAGTTTTTGGTGAAGAATGTTATTAGTAAGACCCCAGTTTTATCTGGGGATGGTCAGAGATTTTAACCCAGTGTGAGTCTGCACAGTCCAAATCTGGCAATAAATAATTCCAGAGTAAGTGACCTTTTGTATGTTGCTGAACCTTGAATTTGCTTATTAATAGCAGTCCTGTCCAGAACAGTCGTACAGTAATGAAGTACCAAGAGCATGGCTGTTCTCTTACTGTTTTTGAGTATTTTTGAGGATGTTTTTGTTGCATAATGATGACATGTGCATCTGGCCAATGACCTCTCAGTCCAGACTATCAGCACTGCCCCTGGGCTATTATAGCTGTTATTAGGGCAAATGATGCAGAACCAGTCAACCAGTTGGATGCCTTACAAATTACATTACTGTAAAAGTAATGATGTTAGAGCAGTGCTTTAAGTCTCATTACTTTTTCCTGTATAGTTTGCCTGATCACAGACCAGTGATTGACCTTCCTCACTGTGAGAACTCAGAAATGATTGTGAGGGTCTATGAGATGCCCTATTTCCCCATGGGCTACTGGTCCAGGCAAATAAACCGACTCCTGGAGTTCTCTCCCTTCATGCTGTGTGGCAGAGGTAAGACTGTCCCTTAGCAGCAAACATAAAGGATACACTGCTCACAAAGAGCGGTGGAAAACTGTTTTTGTATTTAGCTTTTTTTTTTTTTTTTTTGCTTGTTTTCAGAGAATGTTTTTAGGCCAAAGCAAATCTACTGGAGAACAGGCGTGTACCTGAAGTGGTGTGCTGAGGCGTACTGCTTAGTGGAAGCACACTCTGAGAAAAACAACCCTTCCAGCTTTGTTAAAATCACCGTGCCTTGCTCCCGCAAAGGTGTGTAAGGATTAAAAGTCAAAGTAATGACACTGACACTAACATTTATCTTTTTATTTTGGTGTTGTGGTTTTGTCTTTTGTTGTAGTTTTTGTGAGGTTTAAGTTTCTACAAAAAAGTATAGCAAACATATCTTCCATGGGGCACAAAATGTGAGGGGAAAATTGCCTTTTGAAACTGTATTATAGTACTAATGCAGTTACAATATCTTTAATAGTTGTGATGTCATTTCTAGAACGCATGTAATCCGATAACTATAGCTGGCCTATTTTACTGCTCCACACTAATTTAAATGTTATTGGTAAATTACTTTCCTCAAACTTTAAAGTATTAAAGTATATGGCCAACACTGCAGCATTGCAGAAAGACACTCCAGAGAATGTAGTTCCACTGTGCATGTGTTTCTATGCCTCTTGTTTCAACAGCACTGGTTTACAGATTGTGGAGATTATATGAGCTGTATGAATTGAATGCCTGTGTCAGCAAGGAAAGCACCTTAGTGGATGAATTAACTGTTAAGAAGGGCATGAATACTTCTGTTCCTATAGGGTCTGTTTTTGAAAAGAAATATAGGACTGATGTCATCCCTGTTTGTGTAATTTACCTTTCAGTTTTTATTGTATTGTGTGCTGTTTTAGATTCTGCAGGAATTTGTACAATATGAGAATGATGATGAAACTGTAGTGTTTTCTGGATTTTTAGGTCATGTGTTATTAGGCCACGTAGTTGATCATATTGACTCTCTGCTGGAGGAGTGGTTTCCTGGCCTCCTTACCACTGATGTGCATGGTGACGGGGACACACTTCTGAAGAAATGGGCCTTGTACAGCTTTAGTGACACACAGGAGCAGAGCAAGATGCTGCTGGAAGATCTGCTTAAAAATATAAATAAAGGTCTGCATCACCCTCTTATCTATTACATTAATGCCCATGCTGAATGAATAAATGTGGTGGAGTTTTGTGCACAATAACTCTTTTTTTTTCCACAATTTTCAGATGGTCTCCTGGTGGACCCAGAGGACCCTCAGTGTACATTACCCATCTCTCAGATTTGTCCTGACCTGATCCTGATTGACCAGCCAGTCAGCACCATGTTGGACAATGAGGAGCTGGAGAAGGACATCTCCAAAGAGTTCCTACTTGGTCAGTGGAGAGAACTCTCTTTTAAGACAATATCAGTGTCTAGTGTTTACAGTTTGTTAAGGCAGGCTGAATCTCACTGACAGGGACAGTTTTTGGAATGTTTGTCTTCAAAAAACATACACGAATCATCCGTTAAATGTTTATTTAAAAATATATATTTATCTGGGCCGTAAGTGTTAATTTGTTCAGGCATTAAGAATAAATGCTAATAAAATTAAAACAGTAATTTTATGTTAATGTGTTTTACATTATTATTTCCAAACCTGGCATTATTTGTAGTTAAAATCTATTATCCAGTTTGGGGAATCAATGCTCCATTACATTAAATCATTTTTGCTTGTATTGGAATGTAAAAAAAAAAACATAAAAAAAACATTCTTCTGAAGTAAGATATAGTGTTAAAGTTATGCTATGCTGCTGTTGTTTTGCTTTGTTTTTTGACTGCAGGAGATGGAGGCTTTGGCTCAGTGTATAGAGCGATATATAAAAATGAAGATGTTGCCATTAAGATTTTCAATAAACATGCATCAGAGCTTTATGTTCATAGACTGGTGAGACAGGTAAGATTTTTCCTTCAAGTTCATATGACATTTTGTTTTTATTTGGTGTTTCTAGAGCTTGTCCACAGCGCTTGCCCTTCCAGAGCTCCCTTTGATTTCAGGAGCTAAGTGACCGACAGATAGGATCTTCAAGGCAGTGGCACAGTAAACTAGAGCATTTCTATTGACTCAGTCAGTTAATTTGAGTCTTCTGGAAATCTTAATTACTCTTTTACTTTTACAGAGGTTTACACTGTCCATTAAATGTTTGGGAGCACCTTTGTAAAAAGAGATTTTTCTTAGTTTTCGCTGTCTTCCTTGGTTACAGATAGTAGAAATTAATGATTAGGCAGTTTTTCGTATGTTAAAACCCCTTTTTAAATGCTAGCTGTCGATGGGCACTGTATATGTGGATTGTGTGATTGGGTGCACTGTTGCAGACATGAATGACTGTGGTTCTGTATAGTGTACTGTGAATGAGGGAGTGCCATAGCTATGTAGCAACGTTACAAAATTCATAAGTCGATTGCATACAGCACAGTAATGTCTCAGTTCAGTGTACATTTTGCATTTTGAACATTTTAAAAGTGCAGGATTTGAAACAAAAGTTTTGTATAATCTTCTAATCTAATGTTCTATCCTCATGATTACAAGCCAGCCATAATACCTCAGTACAATATGCAAGGAGACAGTTTGAATTGATATGTTTTGTATTGTTACTTCCCTAGCTATAATCTATAATGTATAAGTCTTTTGCCCCTTCAGCAGCTTGGATGTTTCATTCTGGTTTTACAGGAGTTGGCGGTGCTGGGCAGATTGTACCATCCCAGTCTGGTGGCTCTGCTAGCTGCAGGGAGTTCTCCTCCCGTACTGGTTATGGAACTGGCCCCGTGTGGCTCTCTTGACTCATTGTTTGAGTATAAGAATGGCAACCTGAATCGTAAACTGCAGCACAGGATAGCGCTGCAGGTGGCAGATGGACTCAGGTAGGCACACACTGTACAGACACACACAAATAACTGCAGGAATAATTCTGTCACCTTGTCACACCTCTCTCTCGATCTCAATCTCTCTCGCTCCCTCTCTGATCAGATACTTGCACTCTTCTATGATAATCTATCGGGACTTGAAGCCTCATAATGTGTTGCTGTTCACTCTGAAGGCTGATTCTGAGATTATAGCTAAGATCACTGACTATGGCATTGCTCAGTACTGCTGCAGTATGGGAGTCAAGAGCTCGGAGGGCACACCAGGTAGGAACCTCTGTGTTTGACATCCTTCATAGTGTCAGCAACCATATACAGCTGGCTGGGTAAAATAACAGTACTTGTTGTTATGGAGATAAATTACATCGTCACAATATGCTTTTGTGAGTACTTAAAGAACACTGAACAACTACATGTTTCATTACATTTAGAGCAAAATTAGTCCTACTTTATTTTATATAGAGTGGCACAGTCTGTGAAACCTTGAATGAAAATAATTGTACTTACACTTAGATATCATATAATATTTTATATAAAAAATAAATATCATGACTTGAGGTATTCTGAAAATCACTGACCCTTGCGTACAAGCATCGATTATATTTTCGGTGTATTTTAGGACACTGCAGACCAGTACGCTTCTATGTTCTGTTGTCACAGAAATAACAATTAAGGATGGCTGTATCTTGCATGTCTGTGAGTATCTTGCATGTCTGTGCAGGTTTCCGCGCGCCTGAGGTTGCCCGTGGTAATGTAATCTACAACATTCAGGCCGATGTTTATTCGTTTGGTCTGTTGCTTTATGATCTTTTAACCTGTGGAGAGAGAATCTCAGATGGTGTGAAGTTCCCCAGCGAGTTTGATGAGATTGCTGTGCAAGGGAAGCTACCAGGTAATGTTAGACGTTAAACTAAATCAGTAGTAATGGGTGAACAGTTTGTCCTGGGAGGACTGTGCATATACAGTGTATAGTTTATATTGGGTCAGCATGTAACAGCTGAGTAATTGTCTTTAAAGGGGATATGTTATACCTCTTTTTAAACAGGTTATAACAGGTCTGTGGGCTACAAAACATGTTCATGAAGTTCTTTGCACAAAATCACCCTCACATAAAGAGATCTCACCAGCTCTATTCTTGACAAAAATTGTGGATGTTCAACAAATCGTCCAAACGACTCATAGACGCATATGATTCCTGACACCAAGATTGGACACCAATTGACTCGGATGGATGTTTTTGTACATTATATGTCCCCTTTAAATTGTCTTTCTTGTTGCTTTTGCAGACCCAGTGGAGCACTACCACTGTTCCCCTTGGCTGTGCTTTCAGGGCTTGATGAAGGACTGTCTGAAGGAGAACCCACAGGACCGCCCCACCTCATCACAGGTAACCCACAACAGAACCACTGCCCCCATTAACCTGCAAAGCTTGTAATTATTTGTGCAGTTTAAATGGGCCTGCTTGTCAATTCCACTCCTCTGTAGGTGTATGATCGTCTGAATTCAGGGGATATGCTGTGTCTTATTAAAGAGCTGACGCTGTGCGGGTTGCCCTGCGAGTGTTTCACTGTCTCCCATACTGGTGGAGGTGTGAGAGTCTGGATGGGAGGTGGGAGTAGCAGCCAGAGGCTTGGCAGTGTCATATGTGTGGATATAGAGACTGAAAAAAGCTTCAGACAGGTAATGAACTTTAGTAATCATCCCGTTAAATCATACATATTATTATTGCAGATTGCTAACGAGCTCCTTCTTGAAAGTCAAGATAAAGGTTAAGGTAAAGGTTAAGGTTCAGATTTAGGTTAACTTTATAGGAAAATGTACATAAATGTAACTAGATTTTATTCAAAGCGGTTTTGGACCATTTCTATTGACATATTTGTCATGAAATGTTTACATTTATTTTGTTAGGTTTTTTTTTTTGTTAAGTGTACACTATATGCACAAAAGTATTTACACAACTCGGTAATTGATCAAGCTACCTCAAGGAGCATCTGTTTCCACAAGAGTTGTACTCACACAGCTTATATAATCTCCATTATGAAGCGCTTCTAGTACAGGATGCTTCTTTAGGAACTGCACATCACCACTCCAGTGCCACACACTGAGTAAAGGGATATAAAGCCTCTTTGATTTAAAAAGCACAGCCCTCACGCATCTAGGAAAAAGCCTTTCCAGAAGAGAAGAGGGTATTACTGCAGAAAAAGCGGGACAGACTCCCCATTTATACCATTACATTCAGAGGAAACTTTGGATCAGTAGGTATCTGTAGTGCATAGAAACACATCTGTCTGGATATGTTTATGATAATGCCTGTGTATGTCCTTTTTTCCTCACAGGAGATTGACCGGAGCCCTGTCCTTTGCCTGGTCACCGTGAGAGTGCCTGAGGAGAGTCATGACTGGTTGGTTGCAGGGACGCAGCTAGGCTCATTGGTCATAATGGATATGAAGAATGCTGTAGTTTTACACCGTTTACGAAGCGTAAAGGATGCAGTGACCTCACTCTTCTTCCATACACCGTCTCAGCGCAGGTGCGTTAATACAGTTTGTGATTTGCTGTCATGGACAATTGTCATGAGATAAGCATCTGAGATTGTCTAGTTGTAAAACTGTAAAATGTACTATTTATTTTTTGGCTATAATTTCACTGAGCATATTATTACTTTTATGTGTTTTCTTTTTATTAGCTGTTTAAAAAAGTACTTATTGGTGGGAACAGCAGATGGAACTATTGTCATTTATGAAGATTCCATCTTAAAGGTATTGCTTCACTGAATTTCAGTTGCTTCTCGAACTACCTCCCATGTAGATTCCTTTGTTCTCTTGTTAAAACATTTCATTGCATACTGTGGTAAAGGTAGTCATAGTCTTGACCCAGAGTTTCTGATCCAGTATGAGTTGATGATTACAGCCGTTCATTGGACCTGTAAGGATGCTCTTTTTCTGATCTTTCTCAACCCCTGAATCCAGTGTGCAGATGGTGCTCCAGTGAAGGTGGTGCAGGTTGGGAATGTGAATACACCTCTGATATGTCTGGGTCTGTCGGGCCACTCTCAGGACCGCAGCACAGTCTGGGCTGGCTGTGGCACCAGGGTGTTCTCACTCACTGTAGACTTCAACATTTCTAAGAGTATAGACATCCGGCCAACCAAACTCTACCAGTAAGTGACTATGTGGCTTGCTTTTCTCAAGTTATTGCAATGAATTGTGGTACTAAAAAGAGCCATTTGCTGTGCATGTGTTGAGAAGGCAGCAGTGGTCGGCCTATAGTGAGGCATATATCTCTCGGCTGGTGGTGGAGAAGCACATCTATCTGTGTAAAGCTGGAGGACAACGAGTGGAGGTGTGGGACAAGAAGAGTGGGAGGATGATTGACTTCATTGACTGCGCACAGTTGCTGAGGTGACTGGACACACAGATACACGCTGTGGATTAGGGAGGACTGGGGTACTAAATGTTGTTGCTGCAGGTGATCTTTGACCTCTTACCCATGCTTTAGGAAATCACAATCCCAGGCCTAATGACCCCAAGCTGCACACATTTTTTGTTTTCCCTTCTCTATACACCCGAGCCTAAGCCCACAACAAGCTTGCTAATTAGGTAACCAGTTGAGCTGGGTATGCTAATGAATCAAAAGGTATTTTCTTGGATTGATATTGGGGTTATTTAATGGCTCTAACTAATTCATGGATCAAGTAAAAATGTGTCCCCGTTCAATTGATATATTACACTATACAATCATAGTATAGTTCAGAATTTTTACCGTGTGAACAGAGGTATTGAGGCCAACGTCTGGAATATACAGAACAAAATCACTGCAAGTTTTTTGTGGAAGTTTTATGTTTGAAAGTAGGCCATGATTTGTATTTGGCCAAAAATGATCGCATACTGTTATATACTATAATAGTTCAAGCATTTCAGAAAAACACCTTCAGGCAGATTCACTACTGTGAATAGGATGCATTTTGCAACACCTATTAAATTCTGTATGGTTTGATTTCTGTGCTAATCCTAGCTCCAGCAAGACGAGCAAACAAAGTTCTGACATGCCCAAAATGATGGAGTCATGCCGGGCCTACGTGAAAACTCTGCTGGTACAACATAACGGCACATTGTGGATCGGCATGAGAGCCGGACACGTCCTACTGGTGGATCTGTCCACGCTTCAGCTGCTTCAGGCCTTCAACCCCAACTGTGTCTCAGTGCGCAGTATGGCCCCTGTGCTGATAGGTACCTGCTCTGCTCTAATTTTACACAAAGCTCTTGTTGCATCTACAGTCTGATTTTGCAGAGAGAAAACATGTTATTCAAAATGTTGACACATTTCTTCATTGTATGGTATCTATTCTATACAGGAAGCCTTCAGAAGTGCAAAATCTTGAGGCTGTTGATACAGAATGTGAATGTAATACATAACTCACTATGTAATTAAACTTGTAATTATGTTATCATATTCAAGTAATATAGCGAAATGAAAGACGGCTTCTATGGATTTGCCAGTACCCAATCATGAGCTGCTTTTTAAAGCCTGTTTGTATGTTTAGAACCTGTTTGTTATTCAGTTACTCCCCCTGGTTGTGCTTATCTCTCTCTGTACATCTGTGCAACACAGATTATGTCTGTACATCAGTATTTTACTGGCTGTACCATTTGAACTTGCAGGGCAAAACCATGTTCTATGACTCTTACTTTCATGTAAAGATCCATATGATGTAAATAACACATTATTAAAAACTGTTTACCATTTACAGAAACGCAAAACCGGAAAAGTGTCATTCTGATGTTGGGCAGGCGCCTTCGCATGTCTCAAGACCAAACCAAGCCTCAGCCATGTAAGCCTCAGTCTCAGTGCTAATATTGCAATGCAGTAATTCTCAGTGAGTGCATGAGTTTTCAGCTGTTTCTTTTCCTTTTTTACCTTTGTGTGTCAGATGAGGACTCTGTGCTGATGATGTGGAGTAGCACTCTGCCACAAGAAGTGAAGGATCTGAATGTGCACTCTGAGCTAAGGGAACAGATTACTGCCAAAATGAGAGAACAGGCCCATGATCACACTTCTTCTTTATACTCCCATTACTGCCAAACTCAATACCAGTATGAAATACCGCCAAAGACTCTGTCCACTCCATTCTGAATTTCACTTCTATTACATTTTGATATGAGAAAGGGAGCTGTGTGTGAATTCATTGCTGTTGCACAATTAAGGGAACCTGTTTTAAGCTTGTATTTAAACTGACTGTAAAGTGGTTGCATTTGGAATTAAGCGTTGGATTTTGTTACTGCAGCAAATTACCCCAGCAAACTACACCTTTGATGGATAAACTGGCTTGTGTTTGGCGAGAAATGCTGTTGAATTCCAGAACGTTATCTCGTCTCAGTACATTATTAACTGACATCTGTGTGGATACATGTTTACCTACACTAACATTTTCTGTCTTCTGTCTCAGGAGGTTAGATTAGCTAAAATGTTCTGTTGTTATAAATGTTTTAAACACTAGAAAGCAGAATATGGTGCCGCTGTAGGGATTCTCTCTCAGGGTGGGCCATGAGAATGAGAACCAGATCCTGGAGGGCCTTAAAGAGAAGTGTCCTTCCACTGACGATCATTGTGTCCTTGAACTCTAAGCGACTCCCAGGTGCTGCAGTATTTATACCTCGTTTCTCCCCTACTGGGCAACTCTGACAATAAGAGTGGAATGTTCAGTAGCCCAATCTTAGCCTTCACACAGTTAGAAAGAAGGTAATTCCTTGCTGATTTCCTGTGGATTTAAAAAACACATTGTCATACACTACATGGTATAATGAATGTTTTAAAATGTGACTTAATTATATAGTGTGACTTAATTATACATGTTGCTCTTCTTCCTGTATATTTTCCAAAGGGATTACAATCATGAATTGTAGTACTATGACATATATGCTAGAACTTCCTGTAAATGAACTGGAAAATTCAAAGAAATAGAATGTAGTTTATTTATTTTTTTGTAAAATGATAATGTGCATGTCTGTATGTGTGTAAGTTTCATAATTGTAACTATTCTGTGAATGAATAATGAATTGATTTGTACTTGCTGTGTGTCACTTGTCATTTTGTTTCTTTTTTCTTTTAAATATCATATTGTTACTGTGTGTGTGTGTGTGTGTGTGTGTGTGTGTGTGTGTGTGTGTGTGTGTGTGTGTGTGTGTGTGTGTGTGT
>JBBIGA010000126.1:8590921-8617574 GCA_037576975.1 Alestes dentex
TGTGTGTGTGTGTGTGTGTGTGTGTGTGTGTGTGTGTGTGTGTGTGTGTGTGTGTGTGTGTGTGTGAGAGAGAGAGATGGCTGTAACTATTTTAACACATGGCAGCACTTTGGATGGAAGGAATCAGCTGACAAACAAAAACACAATCTAGATGTGAGGAAAGTCATGACCCACTTCATTGAACTTTTTCTCCATTTTTCCAAAAAAATTATGTGACTGGCAGTTTCTATTTATTTATTTATCTATTTATTTATTTTGCAAACAAGTAGAAGGTTACAGGGACATAATGCAACAAAACGACACATGTACATGACAGAGACACTAACAACATTAACAACAGTTGCAGAGGCTAGATAGTGCTGTATACATGTTGACAAAATGAGGCAATTAATAGACATGACGAAAATAAACAGGAGGGCCAAATGAGTGATAAAGTTCATGTGTGTGTGAGTGAATATACGGGCCAGGGAGATGGAAGCTGGATCACCTGGGGGGGGAGTGTTTTATTTGTTCATTTTTTTTGTATAATAATGATAATACTAATAATAAAGATTATAATAATTTGGATGGCTGGAATGGATACCTGAGCACCCAATGATGGTCTATGGTGCAGGCCTGTCCCTGCCCAAGGTGTATCATGATGAGGCGACTGAGGGGTGGTACCATGTATAGCCAGGCCCAGGGCCCCCAGCCCCCCAGACTCATGGATATATGCCCCCTTTAAAATGTATTTGCATTAAAAGGAGCAAGGCGTGCAGCGAGACACCTGCCCAGGCATCCACAAACACGCCTCACCTGCCCTAGTCTATCCTGTTGTTCATGTGACCGGTAGATGTATGATGAATGTTTCCTAATGTGTAGTGCATTAAAACGAAAGTAAGGCGTGTTGGGTAATACCAGGAATAGGTGTGGGGGTGTGGGTGGGGGTTGGGGGGGTGGACGGACACTGAAGCCACGAATACCAGCTCCGGCACAGCACCTACCAGCGCCAGTCCCACCCAACATCCAGACAAGGACTGGGCTGCCCAAGCCATCCCAGAGGCTCAGGTAGGATGGAATTAGGTGATGTAGGGAAGGCCAAGAGAAAAAAAAAGGTTCCATCCCCCTACTATGTATGGCTATGTATTTAGCAGATAGGGAGGGATATGAGGGTATGAAGTTGAAACTGGATCTCAGGCACAGAGAGTCAGGTCATGTCTGTAGGTAGGTAAGGAAAGATGACCAAGGGGAGGGTGTATCTTGAGTGTTGTTTGTGTTGGGAGTAGATGGATTGTCCAATGAAATATAATCTGTTAACAGGTTTTTCCATTGAGTGATGTGTACTGAGTTCCTTGATTTGTAGTTCATGAGGATTGTTTTCTTGGCAATAGTTAGTGCTGCTAGCAGAATTTTATTATTTGTGGTGCTTAGATCGGTTGCCGATGTATCTCCTAGTATGCATAGGGAAGGGGTTGCTGGGATGTGACAGCCAAAGATGGTAGTGAGTGATTCTGCAACATTTACCCAAAATCAGTTGATCGGAGTGCAATGTTTACGGACAACAATATGGAGTTTGCTGGTAACCCCTTCTTATCCAAAAGTAACTTACTAAGACATGGGAACAAGATTTTAATGCATGGCCAAGACTTAGTAGGTTGTGGGAACAGCCTAATCATCTTGTTTCCACAGCTTACTTGGCCTTGGCCTTTCTTGGTCTTTGCCATGTATTAGAATCCCATTCCGATGTCTTTGTAAGTTATTTGCATTAGTAATAGATTCCAAAATTGTCTGAAATTTCAGCTTTGTTTTGACTTTATGAAACAGAGTCACTGGGTCCCTGCACCTCGTATTCAGTTGTATTTTGTGTCCCATTATATCATGAGCTGAAATCAAAACATACCTATAATCGTATTTTATTTGTGGGCAGCTAGCTGACCTAATGGTTAGGGAGCTGCCCCTGTGATCAGAAGGCTGTGGGTTTGAATCCCAGGACTGCCAGTGCCACCACTGAGGTAACCTTGAGCAAGGAACCGTCCACACAAACTGCTCCCCGGGCGCTGGGTCCCTGGCTGCCCACTGCTTCACTTGGTTAATGGGTTAAATGCAGAGAAGGAATTTCACACTAACCCTTAATATACCCCTGAAAATGCACCAACCCCCTTAATTTGAATTAAGTGACCAATTTATTTGTGAAACCAACCTTCATTTTACTTTCAAATTGGATTTAAGGCATGAGTGTGACACCCCTTCATCTTAAATTTAAGGCGTTAATTCAGGAGGTTCTATTTTTTTAAGGGGAATTTTTTAAAAAAGTAAGGGGAAAATTCTGTAGTTTTACTCCTTAATTAACCTTCATCTGTGCACCTTTTCTCTTAATTTTCCTCAATTTCCTGTATGGAAAATTAGGGGCAAAATTTAGGTACTTGTAAGGTGTAAAATTGAGGGGTTTGGTTTCGTAGTTCACAGCGTGCTATGGTGTGTCTATTAGGGTCAGCTTTAAGTTTATGTTGTAGCTAGGCCCGTACTCGTACAATTGCCATAAAAGATATTTATAAAGCAGTAGTCAAAGGTGTAAGTTTAGCTCCAGTATGGCAGGGGGCGGTAGAGAAGTTCAGTGTGTTTCTGCAGGCTGTGAAGCTGTAAACAGTCCTCTGTACGTGACACAGCATAGAGGGGAGAAAAAAAAAGAGCACACTCGGTCGGTGCTCGCTGACCGAGTTTAGAGATTATAGCAGACTGACGAGTAGGCAGGGGTCATTAGGGAAATATATACAGCATTTAGATGATTCTGACACTGGCATGCGAGCTGTCCTGTCTTTGAAGTCCCTGAAATTATTGTAAGAGTGCAGGACTCTGTGTAGCTAAGGCTAAAGCTAACCCAGAGACTGGAGAGGGTCTGAGGGCTGTCAGTGTCAGGACGTGTTTGGTGTGTTTGAGCTCGGACATTCTGTTCTCTCCCGTGAGTAAGTTGTCCAAAACGTCTGGCAGTCGCTTTGTTTCCAAACTAAGACACTTAACGCCCTGTCTACGTGCTTTTTGACTGAAGTCACGGTGTCAACTGTGTTATTGTTGTTGTGGTGGTGGTGGTTGTTGTTGTGGTTGTTGTTGGTATTAGCGCCCCTCAGCTCTGCCAGTAGCTTTTTATACAAGTTTATCTCCTATTTCTTCGAGTTTTGTATGTCCAAGATTAGCTGTATAAATAAGATTGCTGTGTGCAATGTGCAATTTATCTGGTGCATTTTTACAGTTTTTGTCAATGTTTGCTTCTGTCAAGCAACTGAGGACACTCCAGTGTGTACTTGTGTATATATTCAAACATACATCCAAACAAACATATCCAGTGCGAACCTCCATAAATATACTATATAGGTTTAGAATATATATATACTTCTGTATTTATATTTTTGTAAAATTTTATAGTGTAGCTTCTTTTTGTATTAGACTGATGTGTTGAATAGCTTTTATTGTATTGGTTATGCTTCTTCTACTTTCTTCTCTTGCCCACTTGCTGCCATAGCAATGCAAATTTCCCACCTGTGAGACTAATAGGGGGTTATCTTAACTTGTCTTACCTCTTCTCAAAAAGGCTGACAGTTACAAGCTTGCCTTCAGATCCGTCAGGCGAACGTTTCTTGTTGCCTTATCTCTCTCTCTCACTCTCCTTCTGTAGAGCTCCAGTGAAGATGTCCTGCACATGCACATCTGCTGCCAGGGTGCTTTTAAATTCTGCACAGAAAGGTGAGTGCACTGTTCTGGATACAGATGTCTTTGTAAGTTTAATGTCTATGTTTATACTTAATGTCCCTCCTATAGGCCCAAGATAAAGGTGGACTGTACTGTGGTTTCTGTTCAAACTGAGTTTCCCCTGAATGTATGCTCACCGTTTCCTCACTTGCAGGGTTTCCTTGCTCACGCATCCAGTTCTTTGCTCTTAGTAGACTAGCATCTCGTGATGCTCATCTACCACAAACAGTCCGAGTTAGATCATTCTCAGAGACTGCAGTGTGTTTTGCTTCAAAGGAGAACACCCCAAATGGCAGCTCCAGTGATGGAGGAAAGGTGCGTTTTGTTCACTGAGTAATTAGTAAACTGTTGTTTATCTCTGTCACATATCTCACAAATGACGGCAGAAAACATATTGTTTTTAATATTAATTCAAGGAAAGAGATTTTATTCCATGTACTTTTGGAACAACTCTGTTGTCCAGTCATCATGAAATATTCCCACTGAGTAAAGGACAGTCTCAGTGTTGACGTAGTAAAGAAAGAGATGGAGATGGAGGAGCAGCGTTTGGAATATTGTCAGTCTTTTCTCTCACTCCAATGCTCTCATGACCATTCATAAACGCATCGTTTTCAAGCCTGTAGAAGATGCATGCATAGCATGTTAAATAAATTTACATTTATTAACGAACATGGATTTTATAACTATTGAAATGAGATGCGTATTTAGTATGTTTAAGATGTAAAATAAATATAATAAAGATGAATAATATGGATGAATAAAATGTTGAAAGAAGGGACAAGCTCTTTGGATGGATTTTCAAGGCTGCTTTATGACTACGCTTGAATTTTACTGTGTTCTTTGTGTTTTTATGTATATGCAGAAGAGTGTAACAGAAATGATTGGAAAGAGGTCAGTGGGGTCAGGGGGCTCAGGAAAAGGAGGCAGTCAGCTGCGTTGCCCCAAATGTGGAGACCCCTGCACACATGTGGAGACATTTGTATGTAAGTGCCAGTAATGCTTTATGAGTGTTATCTGTGCATAGATGAGGCCTTTTTACTTACTCAGTAGTTTGTACTCAGTAGTTTGTACTCAAGTATTTTAATAACAAAAATACAGTTTGTTATAAAATACATTTATAAAACTTACATGTTATAAAAATATGAAAATTTGAAATGCATCTTCTTTCTTTGTATTGTTCCATCTATAGTTCCCTGGCTCATTACAAACATGCCAAGAGACAAAAAGGCACACCGGCGCTAGATAGTTTTACACTGCAATATGAAGCACTGGTTTTATATCTCCTTGAGTAAATGTTCGCACCTTCCCCTCTTTAGCATCCACACGTTTTGTGAAATGTGAGAAGTGTCATCACTTCTTTGTGGTGCTTTCTGAAGCTGACTCTAAGAAGGGTCTGAGTAAGGAGGCAGAATCTGCCACTGATGCTGTTAAACTGGCGTTTGCTCAGAAACCTCCCCCACCCCCCAAGAAGGTAAGATTTACTGCACCAACAAATGAGAACTATCATGTTAGACTTCCTGATGTCTTTTGATTTGTAGCACCAAATGCAAAACAATGCACAATATGTCTCATGTGACATCTCTGCTTTTCTATTGCAGATCTATGCCTACCTCGATAAATATGTCGTTGGCCAGTCATATGCAAAGAAAGTGTTGTCGGTTGCTGTATACAACCATTACAAACGGATCTACAACAACCTCCCAGCGGGAGGCAGACAGCAAGTAGAAGCAGAAAAGCAAAGTTCTATGACTCCCCGGGGTTAGTGTCATCTTATAGACAAACTTTTATAGAGCAGCATGTTGGTTTGTATTTGCATGTTGCATGTTGGTTTTTTGTATTTATATATATAGATAGATAGATAGATAGATAGATAGATAGATAGATATGTATGTATATAAAAATAAAAAGGTCACGCACCAACTGCCTTAAATAAAACCATGTGTCATAAAGACACTTTATTGGATAAGTCTTGCAGAAATGTATATATGTATATGTACACATATATATATATATATATATATATATATATATATATTACATTTCTGCGAGAATTATCCAATAAAGTGTCTTTATGACACATGGTTTTATTTAAGGCAGTTGGTGCATGACCTTTGTCAGGTTGCTAAACCTGGGTCTTCTGCTTCAATAGGATTAGCACTTCAGTCCATATACGGTTGAATTTCCAAGAGTGCAATGTTTATCTTTGTCATTACCCAGCATTACAGGCTTGTCATTCCAGTAGTCATAAGATAATTTGCTGCCTCTTTTTTTTTTTGCAGAACTAGAAATTAGAAGACGGGAAGATGAATACAGATTTACAAGTAAGTATTTCAGCACCTCATCTGGTCCACATTTCATTTATATCCAGTGAACATGTCTTATTTGTTTCTCTCCTCAGTTCTCTGTAAAAATGCTAAATTATGAAGACACAGCATGACTGCTAAGGTTAATATTCTTTATAGACATGCACGTTAATTAATCTGTGCTTGTGTGCTGCTGATTGCATAAGAGTGGAAAAAAAAATGTTGGTTCATAGCTGACCTCTTTGCAGAGGGATAAAATATCCTAGTGACCTAGTTTATGCAGCATGTCTGCATTCAGTAACTCTACACTGCCTCTCTGCTAGATAACTTTATTTATAGGACTTGGGCCGGCAAGAGATTTACACTGACCTGTGGAATACAGGTCATAGAAACCAGGACACACTTATGACATAATTTAAGTTGCAATCACTGTATGCATTAAGAACTGTAAGATGTTAAAACTGTCAGGCCTGTTCTTAAATGTCTGTGTTACATTAATCTATACATATTAAATATCACTCTATAAAATAGGTTAATTATATAAAACATGTAGATTTGGATAGCTAAATTGGAAAATGGTGCCATGTAGAAAGCAGCAAAACAGCAGCCACCAAAAAAAGGGACTTTCGTTCTTGTTGTATTTTATGATATTTTCTTTGTGAGGTAAAGCCGAGGCAGTAACACTGCTCAGCCAAAGCTTCATTCCCACTGCCTTAGTGGTCCATTACACACAAAGACCTTTGTGCAGCTGCTTTCGACATTGATTATGACCATTTTTGTTAACAGAGTTGCTTCAGATTGCTGGGATCAGTCCCCATGGCAATGCTCTCGGTGCTTCTGTTCAGCAACAGGCCGCTCAGCAAGCTCCTCAGGAGAAAAGAGGCGGGGAGGTGCTGGACTCTACCCATGCTGACATAAAATTAGAGAAAAGCAACATTGTGCTGCTAGGCCCTACTGGATCTGGTGTGTGATGAACATTTTCGTAAATAACCATTGAACATCTAAGTATGAACTCCATTTTTATAATCATAGGATATTTAAAATGTATGATATGCCTCTGTTGTCTATGTAAATAAAGGCAAAAAGTAATATAGAAATGGATATTCAATTTAGAAAGGTTTAACAATTTTTTGCTGATGTTTTGCTCTCCAGGGAAAACCTTGTTGGCACAGACTCTGGCTAAGTGTTTGGATGTTCCCTTTGCTATCTGTGACTGTACCACCCTGACGCAGGCAGGCTATGTAGGTGAAGATATTGAGTCTGTCATTGCCAAACTGCTGCAAGATGCCAACTACTCAGTGGAGAAAGCCCAGCAAGGTTGGTGCTTTTGCAAAGGCCGTATCATTTCTTTGTCTCAGACACATTGGCAAGTCATTGTATAGCACAGATCTCAAACTTTAAACAGAGTTAGCTTTGTGAATGCAATGAAATGCATAAATTAGACAAAGACTAAAACAAAAATAACATTATGTTGCAAAAAAATGCATACAAATGGGTGTGTCCTTTAAGTTCAATACTTTGAAACATGCATTAGCATCTTGCAGATTAACTATTGTGACCATTCTAATTGACTTATATGGGACGCATATCTTAAAATCGGACAATGTTCTATAATTAATCAGGGATGAAAAATGAATGTTTTTGTAGGACACAAGCCTTTGGTCTTTACAGCTATCTCCCTCTCTTTCTCTCTCTGCCTTTTCTTTCTCTCTCTGCCCCTGTCTCACACCTACAGGAATAGTGTTTCTGGATGAGGTCGATAAGATTGGCAGTGTTCCAGGAATCCATCAGCTCAGAGATGTAGGGGGAGAAGGTGTCCAGCAGGTATGTATTCAATCTTCATCGCTTTATAATCAGAAACAGACTTACTATAGGATGTCATTCCCCACTGCCCTGTGTACTTACGTTTGGGTCTCTGCCCTACCAATCTACTTTATAATTGGGGTGTAATGTTGCAAGGATGTAGATTAGACCTTTAAGTATTTTAGAATTAAAAGTTACATTTGAATTGGCTCACTTCACTAATTTCTCTCAGAAATCTCCTAGAGCTCCATTTTATAAATTGTTCATATTTTGTGTAGTGCAAAATTCACACTTTTTGGCTGAGTATATAATATTCTTGCTCTTCTTAACTGTTAGCAAAACATGACTAGTACACTGTACACTGTTGTCCGTCATTCGCAAAGACTAGCAAGAAGTTGTGTGTTGTCGGGGTCCATAGCGAGTTCCAGTAACTGAACCACTTAGAATTGATGTGTAATAGGGTGCTAATCTAACCATAAAGTGCAGTATACTTACTGTACGCCAGTGCTATTGAGTGTAAGCAAGGCTTTTAAGTCCTCAGGTTCAGCTCAAGTTAATGGAAGTAAATTGATTATTATTCTCCTAATGTAATAATTTTTCCACAGTTGTAAAAAGGCAGCACACAAATTCACTTTGGGAAAAGTAATCCACAGTCTGAAGAATGTAGTGATTAACAAGCTAATGGCAACAGTATCAGTGCGAGACCAGCGAGCATCTACACTGGCAAGACTGAAGCTGAAGATACTGAGTAACTGAACAGAAACCTGAAAGCTGAACTCTCATTATTGATACTGACAGCATTTCCATTTTTATCTGCACTTCACCCTGATAATTGAGCTTGAAAACTGATTTGTTGCCATGTCTCACTGCCCAGGGTTTGTTGAAGCTCCTGGAGGGGACAATTGTGAACGTTCCAGAAAAAAACAGCAGAAAGTTGCGAGGAGAAACTGTCCAAGTTGATACAACCAACATCCTCTTTGTGGCATCAGGGGCCTTCAACGGACTTGACCGAATCATTAGCCGCAGGAAAAATGAGAAAGTGAGGGAGATATTTAAGATTTCATTTCAAAATTTGCAGCTTTAGTCTTACTGAATCTTTTTGTTATAATAAAATACTTCCTTTCATACATTAAGTCCAGTGAAATTTTATGTTGTAAGTATACAGTTTTTTTTAGATCTTAAAAAAAGTCTCTCATTGTTGACTCTGAATTGATGTCTGCTGCAGTACCTTGGTTTTGGTACACCCTCTAACTTGGGCAAGGGACGTCGGGCAGCGGCAGCAGCAGATTTGGCAAACAGCTCAGGCAGTGAGATGGACGCAGTGGCGGAGATTGAGGAGAAGGACAGACTGTTGAGGCACGTGGAGGCACGAGATCTGATTGAGTTTGGTATGATCCCAGAGTTTGTGGGACGACTGCCGGTGGTGGTGCCCCTGCACAGCCTGGATGAGGAGACACTGGTTCGCATTCTGACAGAGCCCCGCAATGCTGTAGTACCACAGTACCAGGCCCTTTTCAGCATGGACAAGGTGAATGTCTGTCTGTCTGTCCATCTGTACTTCTATCTCTATGTCTGCCTCTATCTCCCTTCTCACAGACACATACTAGGTTTTCGGTAATTACTTGATAACGTCTACGCTGGTTGATGCAGAATATTTTGAAAACAGAAACACTTTATAATGTTCATGTCATACAGTCATAGATTACACAGACAATAGAGGGTGATATGTATTTTGTTTTGTGGCACCAGAAAAGTAGAAAAAAAAAGTTCATCATTAAGGGTGTACTCACACTATATCATTAGAGAAATAATGATTTATTGCAGCACTAAAACACATGAGCATCTGCTATCAGTACTAATTTCTATATCTTCATTTTATCTGTATCTTATATTTTTCAGTGCTCATAGAAAACAGAAGAAAGTACAGGCTAGGGAGCCTCTCAAGGCATCTTTCTCTAACACTAATTGCATGGCAAGTAATGTAGTAACACCACAGAGAAGATTAAACCAGTGAAAGAAAATTTTTGTTTCTTGTTAGCAACATGGTGTCCACCGTTGTTCTTTGTAGGATTTGGTACTTCTTGCTGAAAATTTAATTAAGCGCTCTTTAACATGTCTATAAATTTTGAAAATGACTTGCTGTACTTGTAGCCTATAAGACTGGACAAAATAGATATATTGTACTTAACTTCGAATCTACTTCAGAAATATTTAATGAATTGGAGTTACAGCACAGTTTTAGTGCCAGCCTGTGTTCTGTTTTGGTTGTGCCGTGGATGAAAAGTGTGCTTTGTGTTTCAGTGTGAGCTGAATGTGACTCCAGATGCATTAAGGGCCATTGCCAGACTGGCTCTTGAGAGGAAGACGGGAGCCCGAGGTCTCCGATCTATTATGGTAAACAGCAAACTCTCTGCCTACACACTTTTCTCTCAATCTGTATTTCAGCGGAATCTGATGGTTATTTTGCCTTTTTCAGGAGAAACTGCTGTTGGAGCCCATGTTTGAGGTTCCACAATCAGACATCATAGCTGTTGAACTCAATAAGGATGTGGTCGTAAGCAAAAGTGAGCCACGTTACATCAGGTAAACCTTCAGCACCTTTGCTTTAGTGTGTCTTGCACAAGCAGCAACAGTTTCGTCATTTTACTCCGATCCAAAAACAGCTACATATAACTGTGTTACTTAATTGTACTGGTGTTATTGATATATTATCTAATCAGAAATTGGACAGATGTTACAATTTTCATAAAGCATGTGAAGAACGAGACGAGCAGCTGAGATCAACATGTATAATTTTGTGTGTCTGTGTGTTTGTAATGTGTAGGGCTCCAGCTAAAGAGACCACAGAAGAGGATTATGACTCTGGAATTGAGGAGGAGAACTGGCCTAGACAGGCAGATGTTGCCAACAACTGATAATCCAGCTGTTATTAATTGAAAATATTTTTTTCTGAGCTCTGGAACACCGACTCCGAAGACATTTCTCTGACCAGGCCTGAGAGAAGGGACCTCAGCTAGACCTAAAGCAGTGACATTTAGCTTTTCACAAATGTCAGCAGAACAAAGCAGTTAAGTAGATCTTCTTATCACTTTCTGGTGCCAGTTTTCCATAACTTGAAAAGAAAATGTACAGAATGAGACTGCACACACTGCTGCACCGGACCCTTTTTCAACCTTTGGTGATTAACGTTTTTATATATCTAAAGAAACTCTATATTGTTCAGAACAAGCTAAGATTTAGAGCAAGATTTTGTGGGTGATTTTGTTTTTCTTTTTTGGGAGCGTTCAGAAGAGGGCAAGAGAATGGGATCGTATACACTTGGAAGGTATAAGACCTGGAATGTGTAATATGAATATATTGATGGTGCACATGACACCAGCCTCTTCTCAATAGTAGTATTCAAGCCTGCCGTAATGGCTATTCTGTTTCCCTACCATGTGTTTTAACAATGCCATTGATTTACACAAATGCTCTGTAAAATGTGAAGCTGCTCTCATCTTGTACATTTCTCATTTTTAGACTACCTATAATTTAACTAAGGAAACAGATATAAATTGTTGTAATTTTAAAGCCTTTCCAGGGACAGGAACAGAAGGTTATTGAAGTAACCTTTTTTCAGAGGTGTTACATATGATTCTCTCCACCCGATATTAATACTAGATGTACTGTATGTTGTTTGAATCAGACCTCAGGCACTCAGGAGTGGAGTAGTACGTGAGGGTTAGTACTTCTCAGTACTGCTTTATAAATATAACCTGACACATAGCACTAGCTTGTTAAACATGATTACACTGAGGTTACTTTCACCTTGCTCATTTAAGTTTTTCTTTATTCTTTAAGTGAAATCAGATTCCTTTTTTTTCCACTTCAAATGTTCACACACCTACACAAAAGCCATGAAGTTTAGAATCTCAAAGATTTATAAATGTCATTGTTTAAAACATAAATAAAAAACTATTTCTCTGTAATATGTTTGTCTTCACTGATCAAGCAATACATGTTGATCAGGTTAGAATGATTCTAGGATTAAAATGTACAAGACATTTGTGTGTGTAATGTGAGGGTTAATCATATAGGGGGCAGTACACAGCAAGGTGTCTAACCACATGGTCACCAATCCATCTCCTGGAGAGCGTCCTGTCTGGGTCCAACCCCAATCTGTCACTCTGGCTTTAACTCACTAGTATTTTCAGGGTGCCTTTGCCAAACAGAATAACTTTGAGTATTTTGAGAAACTAGTGATGAAAATTCTTCCTTTCTTCAATCGACTGAGTTGCTGAGTAGTCCTGCTGCCAAATTGCTCTTCATTGTGTTTGTGATTGTCTTATGACATTTTGCCTGTATACAATGTAAATTGTTAAAGCTTACTTTACTTCTTAAATAACAAAATAGTATTATTTTTCAGCAGGATGAATTATAGTATGAGACTCTTGTGACATCTGCCTCTAAATCTATGCTATTAATGCTATATTAAACAAATCAGACATTTAAAAGAGATTACACTGAATGCATCTCAATTGATGCTCTTAACCATTTGTTTCACCTTCCCTAAGCATAACAAAAACCAGCATCAGATAAGCTCCAAATGTTCACTTTAAAGTGCCAGGTTACCACCTGTGAATAACATCACTAGAGAACAGCAGGGAGGCTGATCTTCAGGTGCTGACGTATTGAGGTTTGAAATTTCATCCAATATTCTCCAGCAAGGAAAACACTAAAAAGTACAGAGCAGGAGGCCTTCAGGACCAGGGTTGGGAACCTGTGATGTAGAGCAGTTGTTCTTGAACTGGTCCTCAGGGACTGAAGGCCTCCTGAATTGAGTTATTGTGAGGTGGTTGTATCTGGGGACCAGTTTGAGAACCACTGATGTGGAATTATGAAAAAAAAAATAAAATAATGGAACGTAAGTCTGTCTCGTTATATTCAGTAAGCTCCAGCTTTGCGTACACAAGGAAACATAACAGAATTCATACAGTGCCTAAAAAATATTGTCCTAGAAGTATTGTCCGGTGTGGAGTCCCTGAGATAAACCTTAGAGGAAAATAGACCTGGATGTTCTTCTGACGTTTTGCATAAGTAGAGGTCTCTGCTGGAAATGTGCAGCGCAAAGCAGTGGCAATCCTTTCTCTTCATCTTTTTTAGTGATACTTTCTCTCCACCGAAATCCTCCTCAGCACCTCGCCACTGAACTGGTAGGTCAGTTTCTTCTTGACCTTTTTGACCTCTCCTGTCTTGCCATAGTTGCGCAGGGCCCTGGCCATCTTCTGATAGGTCATTCTCTTCCGGTTGCCCTTCTGCATGCCCCAGCGACTGGCCAGAAGCTCCTTGTGTTTAGAAGAGAACTGAAAGGTGCCTCTCTCCCTGTCCACCCACCAAATGCATTCTTTCATATCCCCATCTCGTAGCAGCTCCAAGAGGAACTGATAAAGACGCATTTTTCTTTTGTTGCCTAGAGGACCAAAATAAAAAGTATGACCATGTAGCTTTAAAGAAATAACTCTTACATCATCTCAGCAGCAGACTGGCATGGAATTTGAAATGAGCCATCTTGTAAAGCACACTTTTTACTTAAGCATAGCAAACAAACCATGGGTGGTCACGACAGTGATTGTGGAGGGGCACAAATCTTTAATGGAGGACAATGAGGGAGATTCTTGGGAGAGTTCTTGGGAGTGGCTGCAGAATCAACAAAGTCATATTTTGTTGATACAGCTGGGGAAACCCGGCTCAGCGGCTTCCCTGGATTCTCCCATGAATTCCCCTAGTTGTCTTCACCTAGTCTTTGAGGAGCACTGGCAGTCGCCTCCAGTATTGCTGCCACACTCAAGGAACATGAAAGAATGCTATTTTATCACATAACAGATCTAATCCTTCAGTGATGTACATTTACTGTTGCCATGTACGGTTAAAGAGTCATTGAATTATCGTTTCTAATTAATTATGTTGCTCATTTTGACCTCTTTATGTTCTTTGCATTTTTATCTAACATCAGTGCCCACACATAGTACTGCAGGATTCAGAAACCTGGCTGTTAAACACCTGTAAGTTGTTTTTGACTGATTTTAGAGAGTGATTCTTACATCAAAATGAAAAACAAGCAAAAACAATTAGTTGTTGAGCATCATCTGACTGAATTTTTCTCTACCGCTATGTGCACTTGTGTTCCTCTCACTGTGTAAGAAGCACTATTGTTTTTATTTGTCTACAAACATCCCTTGTACTCTCTGGAGCTCAGGCACTCAGATCTCAGAAAAAGCTTTGGCTATAGATTCCTAAAGTAAATGCAGAAACCGGTGAGATCACATTTAGACATACCGTCATCGTCCTGAAATAAATAGCAGTAGGAGTCGCAGTTTGACTCATTGGTGACGCTTTTACAGAAGTCCCTAATGGTCTAATTCAGTGATTACCAGTCCTGGTCCTGGAAGTCCACTGCTCTGTGGATTTTAGTGATTTCCCTGGTTTGAAACACCCACTTTGTCTCAGTATGGAGCTGTTAATGGGCTGATTAGTTGGATCAGGGCAGTAGCCTCTGGAACCAGGGTTTAGAAACACTTATCTAAATTAAATTAAATTCAAATTCAATTAAATCCAAATGTAGTAAAATTCAGTTAGATTTGAGTAAATCTATGAATTTGGAATGTTTTTTTTTTTTTCAATTAGGATTTCTTTTGATTAGAAGTAAAACTCCTGAACACAATAGTTGAGACCAACATGGCTGGATAGGACTGTTTAAATTATCTATTCAAATATCTATTTGAATTCCATTTCAGAATTCACTGGATCTGCTGCACTTTGCTTCATACTGCTGTAATTTTAGAGTCAATAGGAAAGATCATAATCATTATGGCATGCTGCTCATGATAAGACTATCAAGACTGTTCCAAGAGAAACTCATTAAGACTATTTTTAAGTAGGCCCAGGGCCATCATAGCAAAGGTAGACCATTTGCATTCTCAATTAAAGCATGAAAACAGCAAACTTCCAGAGGCTGTGTGTTAATTTTGCAGAGGGTCATCAAAGGTAAACCACAGTACTGAGCCTCCCATTCATGACTAACCTGTCGAGGTGCTGGAGGTGCTAGCATGTTTGCCGTCATGGTCCTCCTCCCCCTCAGAAACCTCGAAGGGTGGTCTCCCTGCATCCTCGTCATCTGTGCTGCAGTGGGCAGGAGAGGGGTGCTGGTACAGCGGCTGAGAGATATACGCAAACTGTGGGCCAGCACAATATTCTTCAGTCATTTTGCTTCAGTTACAAACAAGATAGACATTTTTTATTTAATTTTTTTTTAACTGCCATACTGTAATGTCTCAACTAGATTTTGAGTATTGAGCTTTTGGAGAATTTGACATTACTTTAAACATAAGTAATCTCATTCAAACCGGTCAAAATCATTTTTACTGGTACAGTAACCTAGATTTCCTGACATCATGTAAGCTATTTTTGTTTAGCGTTTCAGTTTTGCATTTGACCAGTTTTCATTTTACTTTGATCAAGAATAAGTTTAACAGAACACAATCCTGAAACAGCATACTTGGAAACCACAGAGTTGCTTTAAAGTGAAAGAGGAACTGTTTGCAAAAGCCATGGGTCACAAACAACAAAAAAGATGCAAAACAAAGATACACTTTAACATTTGGCAGAAATACAAGTACAAGTTTGCAGAAGCCTTAATGAGTGTTGTTTTCTGGAGGTCTCCACTTATTTAAGCCATTCATCACTGCATTGCAAATGTTGAGAAATAGGAACAATTCTGTAGACAAAGTTTTGTTTTCTTCATCACATCCCTAGAGAATGTGTTGATTTCACTTGATATCAAATGAATTATGCAAAGTTTACAAGAAAAAAAAAACAGTTTACATTTTTTTTTCAAAATCTTAGGAAAATGACATTTAATTAATTAATTGACACAGGAAAATGGTCAAAATGAACACCAAATCGTAAATGATATGTAAGCCCTACAGAAAGTCTGCAGAAATCCAGCTTGTTTTACAAAATTATTTCTATTTTTTTTTTTCTTTTTTTTCTAGCTAAATTCCGTGGCTCCTGAATGAATGCATTTTGATTTTCCCTTCATTAAATCCACAAGCTACCCTGGTATAAAGTTTTTTTCTCCTCTATTTTGGATGTTTAGTAATGCATGTTTAGCATTAATGAATTATTTTTTAAGAAGCAAAGCTTACAATTTTGTAATCCTTGTTTAAACAATACCTGTGAATTCTTTGTCTGGATGTGTGATGTGTGTGCGTTTGTGTTTGTGTGTGTGTGTGTGTGTGTGTGTGCAAATCTGCTGTCCCTGATTGACTCACAGCAGTGGCCACAGTCCTCAGTCAGGAAAAGACAGCATTGAGCAATCCGTCTGTGTGTCTGCAGAGTTTTAGTGTGTTTCAGAGCAGAGAGGCCTCCTCACACATCCTGCTCATCTTTATAATGGCTCACAAAGTCATCGTGCTCCTCTCAGTGATTCAACACCGTTCAGCACCAGATACATTCTGACCCATCTCACATGTGACGCTCAGCATTACTTTGTTCTTGTTTGTGTAATTAAAATAGGAAGGATTTGTGAACAAAGTCAGCAAAGACCTTCAACATGTTTTGACTCATCAAGTTAAATTTGGTGGTTATTTTTTTTCTTGGACAACTGCTTTAATATACAATTCTAATGCACAAGTTAATAACTGTAACACTACCAACCTGAGGTGGAACCACAGGCAAAAGAGGCCCCATCCCAGAATCCAGAGAGGGGTGATAGGAGTCCAGATCACCGTATCGATAAGGGGCAGGATGCAGTTCTGTTAAGTGTCCAGGCAGAGGAACCTCAAGCTCACTATGGTGAGTATGTCCAGTGTGGTAGTCCCAGCCACTCTCTGTTAGACAGGGATAGAGAAAGAGACCGTACTTTAGGAACAGAATACATTTATAAAACGTAAATGTGTGCAAATGAACATAGAGACACTCTGGATAGATGTTTCAGATGCGAAATGTCACAGAAAAGAAGCAGTTCTGGGGTACTGTAGTCTTTCTACAAGTAAATCACTTAACTGTAAGCTCTTTATCTATATAATTAATACCCTAGCATTTCTGTACATATAGCATAGTGTATTTCATATAAAGGTTTTTTTTTTGGTTTTTATTTAGACTTTGTATTTTGTATTGTTCTTGCCTCTGTGTCTCTGTGCAGTCGTAACATACGCTATTTCCTCCAGGACCAATTACGTTTTCAGATTCTGATTCTGATTCTGATTCAGTAATTGAGTAGTCCGCCTGGCAGTCTGGTAATCCTCCCATATACAAGGAACACAGGGTTTGTATCTTCGCACTTGGAAACAGAGTTTGCATTTAAAGTTGTGAATGGAGTGAATCTCACTGTGTGATATAATTCAGTGTCATAGCTACAATCTTTTTATCTTTCAATGTCATAGCCACAACTCTGTCATTTACTGTGGTTTTGTTATTCCATAAAGCGGTGCCATCTGTAAAATGATGATATTAGGTGATTAGACAAGATCGAGGACTGTGGTTTTTGGACTTTTTGTCTGGTCCATTGTTTATATCACTGTAGAGGAGTATTCCCGCTTTTCATCACTTGAGGTTCAACTCATCACTTGAGAAGTAACTGTAATAGTAAGGTAGAGAAAAGTCATTTTGGCGGGGTGAAGCTGATGCAATGGTCCAGGATATGTGTATATATAACATAGGCATATATTCTTCAACAAACAAAATTCTTATATTCCAGTCAGAGCTTTGAGTGTTTTTCTTGAACATTGTCGTTTTTTTTAGAAAGACTTCCAATCTTTTCTCTTCTCTGTGCTCTTTTCTCTTCATGACCTCCTCATGCTCTTTTGCACTTTTCTTCTCGGCCTTCTTTTGCTGCTGAGTTCTTGGGTCTTCTATCCGATCCTTTCTTGCTTGCTTGGGTTCTCACTGGTGTTTTGGTACAGTCATTTCTGCTTCAGCTCCTCCGTCAGCCTCTGACCAGACCATAATAGTTACTCCTGATGGGATCCCATCTTTCCCCTCCTTTATCGCTCTCTCCAGCACCTCTATTGGCTCTCTAATCATTTCTCTTTCATGTTCTCTTCCTCTCTCATCTTGCGTTTAATCAGGGCCTTGTACGTGGCGTTCACTTCCAGGTTTTTCAAACCGAACTGACATGTGCTTGATCTTCTCCACCTCTTTATTTTCTGTACTCCACTTCTTTTGAACCCGATCTTTCATTTGATCCTTCAACAGCTCATTCTGTAGCTGCTGATTAGTCTCTTCAAGCTTCTGGATACATTTAATTAGAATGAGGCTCTTATTTTTTGTTGTCCTCTAGACAGTTTTCTCCAGGGCTTCAACTGTTTTTTTTCAATGCAATATCCATTGGTCATATTTTGCAGTCTTCTCTATGTCTGTCTGTTTTTCTCTGACATCGCTGGGTAAATCTTCTAGTGCCATCTTTCTGGCACGATCCCTCTGCCAGTCCTTTTTCATCAAGTCTGCTTTCTATTTCATGATCTGTGACACCAGGCACATCTGCTTTGCCATTCACTGCCTTCGTTCCAGCTTTCTAACTCTTCCCATCTGCTCTGTCTTTTACTCTGTTCTTCCTCTCCATTACCAACAACTGCTTCACCTGATCTGTGTGATTTTAAAGCCATGCAGTCTGGATTTCAGTGTTACCATTGCTAAGATCTTCTGATTTAAAGCCTTCAGCCAGAGCACTATAAAGGTAACCAAAAGTTTGACTTTGGTAAATTGCTATGTAAATTATCTCATTCTCTGCTTGCAATAAATGGCTTTAAAGACAATTTAAGACACAGACCTGCTTATGTCTCCTTTTGAACTCGCTCCTGATTAGATGAACTTCTACATTCTAAACATAGTATGCAAAAAGCACACTTGATAAAAACTTTTGGGCCTCTTTGCTTCCATTTTTGTCTTTGTCTTGTAGAACTGTTATCACCTTAAGTTTGTGCCTGTGGGTCAGTCAGTGTTAGTGTTAGTTGTGATAAGTTACAACCTCAGGTCTTCTATTGCTTAAATATCTTATGGACACTTTTTAGCCCTGAAGTCTTACACTACGGTACCTTGCCTATTTTGTTGTTCTAGGCAAAACATAATTTTGCCTCCTTAGGGCTGATTTGCAATATTTGCCTCCTCAAATAGTAATTTTCCTACAGATAGTAGATGTAAAAAGTCCCATCCTGCAGAAGAGATAAATATATGTGTGTTTCAGGGATAACATATTTGCAGAGAAAGGATTTATTCAGGAGCAGGCTGTCCATTCTCAAAAAAATTACAGATTTATTGTCTTTTTAAATGTATCTGTGTTTTTCAACCTGTGAACTGAATCGGCCACATTCACATGTGTTCTGTGTATTTTTATTTTGCAAGTTAAATTGGTAACATGGTCTTCTACATGGATTATTCCACATCCTTAACTTCTCCTTTTGTGTCTTTAGTTTAGCAAATTACTTCACTCTCCTCTCCAAAGTTGTGGGATGTTAGGTGTCTGATTTTCAGTTCCCCACGTGTGAAGCCATGGCTCTAGCATTCATCCGAAGTGTCTGTGTGAGCCTAGTAACAGCTCCTAAGTTGCAATAGATCAATTCGTCTTTAGGAGTGGATTATGGGAAAGGATGGGGCAGAGTTAAGAGCGGCCTGCGCAATGGATGACACATTCCTGCACTTATAGAGTAAAAAGTAAAAAGTTGCACTCTTTAATCTAGTTTCTGCCATCCTTTTTCATGTGCTTTCCTCTGTTGAAAATAAATATTTTCACATGATTGTGGCCACAAATATCACACAAGAGAGTGGCATGAAAAAGACCAGAGCGGGTAGACATCAAGAGCTGTTTATGATCTGAAATGCTGAACTGAAATACAAATGTAAATCGAAATAAACTTTTTTTCCCCACCTAGTTCATGTCATTGGTCATAATGACAACAATGCATTATTTAAAAAACAAACTTCTTCTTTCTCCAGAATTTCTTTTAAACAAATATAGCTCTAAGCAGTGATGTGTGGGCCAAGCGGTAGAGCAAGACAGAGTCACCATCATGTTAAAAGCATGATTGTGAGCAATGATGGTGACCAAAGATCAAGTGTAACTAAGATATCCTCTCACTTTAGATTTGCTGGCTTCAATTGGATTTGACAAATGAACAGAACAAAATCCAGCGTATAACTTTTTACTCCTTTTGTGAGGCTTGGTCTGAGGATCAACTGTGTATGTTTTAGGGAAGACTGGACAAACTGTGTCCTGTGAAATTTGAAACATTTTGATACAAACCACATGGCACCTGTATCAGTGGCCCTGCCGTGGTCTTGGGACTTCCCACTGTATCAACGGATGTGAATAAAGTATTTAACCATCTGATATGTGACTACAAATATCAACTGTGCAAATTTAGCAGAAGATTTGACAAACTTTGATATTTACAGTTAAAAAAACCAACACACAATAAAATGTGCCGAATACTTGTGGGAGTAGTTTGTGTTTTCTGAAAGAAGAGTACAAAAGGTTGAATAAAATCCTAAGAAAATGCGTAGAATTAGCCAGGCCTAATAATCATAAAATATTTTCCTTCCCCCTCCTATCACCTTTCCTAGGTCCTAGCTGCAAATACTGACACAGGTGTATTGCCCTGAGGCAACACTAAATGTCAAAGGGAAAAAAAAATTACAGAGTCCTTAGAAATATTTGGAATGAAGCGGAATAACTACAAGTGTTCATATTAATGTTGGAAAATTGTTTGGACAGTCCCAGTGATTCTAAGCATAACTGGCCTCACTGTCTGGGTGGGTTGGATGGCCTTTCCGGGCGGCCAGTGTGGGCACCTGTTAGCTGACTTAACAGAATTGGGAGTTAGCGTCCAGTAGCATTTAAATGCTTTTGTGGCACTTTGAAATGGTGCGGTTGCTGATTTTACATGTCTCGGGGGAAGCTCGTGCTAGCCCTAACCCTCTCATCTTGATAGAATCATGTGATAGGAAAAGACCCAACTAGTAGATGGGAGCTGGCCATGATGAAATTAGATTTGAAGAAATGTAATAAAACACGTACTACTACAAATGGTGTAATTATAAAATGCGTATCTATAATGCTTAAAAATGCCATAAACCTCATCAAACATTTAAAACTACAAATAACTGTTAACACAAAGTTAAAAAGAAAAAGAATTAAGTCTCTTTTAAGTACTCAAAATGGATGTTGCTACAATCAAAACTGGATTTTCCAAACAAAATTGATGACACTAGTAAAACTGAGCTACAGCGAGCTGAATGCTATGGGACTAAACTGACTGGAATGGGCTTCTAGCTGTGAATAGGGCAAATCATGTTAAATTTTAAATCATTCAATTTCTTAAACAAACAAAAATGCAAAGACATACAGATGAATAGATTATTCTAAATGGAAATTTCATGTAGATACATAAGCAACAGCGTGTACACTAGCACAGCTGTGGTTTTCTTGAATTGCACTGTGGTACAACTGATGGTGACAGAGAAAGTCTGAGAATGTCCATTTTCACAGGAAAAACTGCTCTGCACACATTTAGAGGACAACCGTGAAATTACAGCCAAGGCTGACCAATTTAACGGCTTTGCCTGTCTTATATTTGTAGAGTTGTAGCACCAGTCCTTTCTGTTTTGTGCAGCCTTGGTAGCAGGCTGGATGTTTTGAGTCTCTATGTGGTAGTAAAAGTGCATAGCTGACCAGGTGGGGATGCCTCAGTGAAGAACATACCACTGTCGGTGGGTTCAAAGAACTTCCGTCTAGTTGTTTTTGTCATAATTTATCCTATTACTACATTCTGACAGTTTCATATTTTGAAGGACCTATATTATGGAAAACCTTGCTTTTCTTAAAAAAAAAAAAAAAGCCTTGCATGAACTATATAAAGGTTGTTGAAGTTTTTAAATCTTTTTCACTCAGTTAAACTGCAAATCGTGGTTGTGATGTCACAACCATGCACATTTTTTAAAAAAATGACTGCCCTTTCAGCCTGCCGTCATTTGCCTTGTCCACTTACACTGAAGTGCTACAGCAGACAGTCTATAGCAGGGTTACTGGAAATGAAGATGTGAGAAAAACAACTAAGCATTGTTCTTTTTCTGGCTGCCAGGATGCAAATGTATCACTGCAGCCTTCTCTGGGTCCACACATCCAAAAGAAGTGCCTGAGGTTTGTTTTGTCCTCTGAGGATTTCAGTTTGAATTTATCAGTGTGTTCCAGATTTCAGTTCAGACTCATTCCTAAATGAGGCATAATACTGGGCAGTCAGTCAGAACAGAGTTCATTTACATACATATTAATTTATGGGCGCTGTCACAAAATTGTAAAGGCACAGTTTAAAGTCACATTGAATTATAATGGTTAAAAAGAGTTGGGAAAACGGTCATGTAGAAATGAAGTGGAGCTGTTTTCTAATCTATAAACCCATAAAAACTTTTTGAATATTTATTTCGAAGTGGGAAAATCAAGAGAAAAGAAGAACAGGGGTCCTTTAAGTGGATTGTTTACATATCTCCATCATCTGAGTTCAGACCACAGGTCTCCATTTATCCAGGGGTTCTGATTGGTGTACATGCATATCTTCCTTGATACACAGGAGCTGACTTAAAACAGGACCACCTCTGCGTCTTCATTTTGATTGCTGGTAGAGTCTTCGAATACACACCATTATGTGGTTTAAGACTGTGAGCTCTTGCTCCACAGCGTCTACAGAATTACACCATTTTATTGCAGGTCCCGCAGTCTTTAGCTTCTCATAAACAGGAAGGAGTGTGGTCACACGTACCAAAGTGTGAACATAAAGCAGAGCGGCATCCACTTTAAATGGCCATGAAACAATGATCAAGTGTGTTATTAACTCTAGCCAGTTTGGCAAAATGATGACAGTACTAGACAGCTCCAACACGCACATTTATTTAGTATAAGCTATCTTTAGATGTCTGATTGCATTTGGCATGAGAACATTTAGACTTAATTGCGTTCCCGTTTCAGAATTTTCATTTACCTATTTTATATTTCATAAACATAAACATTTTATATTTCATAAACGAATAAACTGTTTTGATAAATGTTTTGCTCGTGTTAAACATGTTCATTGTCTTCAACTTTCTTGAACTTTTTGAAAACAATGGGTTTTAAGTTTAAAACTGATCTACAAGCGTCACTCCCACAAAGAACAATTTAACAATTTAAAAACTCACCAAAATGGCCATCTGGATCACTGGGCAAGTACTGGTAAAAGTCATATGGTGGTCGAAGCACCTGATCATATGTGACCATTTCTTCTGATGACTGATAGTTGGGGAGAAAAACAAGTATTAGTAATGTCAGAATATTGGCATAGGACAGGGTGCAGTTTGATTCAAAATTTTAAATGAAGTTACATTACAATAAAAAAAAAAAATTACTTACTGGCGAAATGACACAGCCCTCCATTCTACAAAACTTGCTGTATTTCTCTCTGTTTTGCAGTCACTCAGAGAACATTGCATTAACGGAAACGGCACCTCAAAACTATGTATCTCTTTATGTGTTTTATGTGTATTTTAAAAGTACTCTGTCTGTACCTATACAGCTAATACAGAAAAAGAAAACGAAATGGTCACAAATCAGGTCTGCACTTTAAGGTCCTTGACTGACTCTGTCACTGTGGTGAGTTGTTCCTCATTCTGATAGGTCAGATGTAGCCTGTGACTCATCGCATTTCACGGCTTACTTTTCAGAGTTACAGTTCAGAGCAGCCAATCCTGATCTGATTCAAAGGTTTAGTAACACCTTGATTTATTATTACTGATTTATCCTTGTCCAGGATTTTTCTGGACACTTAAGACATTTCAGAGTCATACTGACATTTATAATATTGTTTCACAAACCTTCAGCGCTTTTTAAAAGTTGAGATGTTTCTCCCTTAAAGAGTTTACAAGACCTTTAAATTCTATAACTTTGAACTAAATGCACCTTTAAAAAGCTTTTTAAATGTTTAAAGTGTTTTTGCATGTAGCACTTGATTAAGACCCATCTTCTGAAAGTATAAATAGTATAAATAACTGTCAAGTATAAATAACTGTCACTTGAAGTAATGGCTGGTTACACATTTTAAACTAGATCACAACAGTAACATGTTATGGCTCTTCTTGTACATTTCTAACACCAAATCTATAAGTTCAGAATGAATTGAATTTAATTAAAAAGTGTATGCGTTTAGATTTTTCCCTCCAACGGACGAGTCCTTGGGAAATATTTTTGCTTTTGGATACAACAGTACTTGGGAAGCCAAGCAATTCAAGGGAACTTTTCACAGTGATAGTGCATTGTATTAGCTGGCATGTGTCATAAACATTAGGGTTAACCCAAAGTGAAGTTCCAAGAGAGTCTTGTTCCTTATTTTAATCAAAGCATAGCACTGTTGTCAGCTGTTTTGAGGAAGCAGCTACTGTTGCAGCACACAGAGCAAATCCGTAATGGGGCTTTCATAAACTCTATTTATTCCATGTTTCTAGTGTAGCTTTAATTATATTACGGACATTTTATTCTGTTATTCTATTCTATTCTATTCTGTTACTGCATACAAGCTGTGAGCGTATTTCACTGATAACCTTACATATAGCTACATTTAGGTGTATGTTATAGATGACTAACACAATTAAGATGTATATTTTAGTTTCCAGTTTCATATGGACTGCATTACAATGTACAATACTGTTTAAACTCATCCTACATCAGTAATTAGGTTTTTACATGATTTGTTTAAAATAGTTTAACCCATGGTTGGCCTTATATGAATAGTTGAATTTCACAGTTAAATCCAATGAAACTTTCAAATGATCAATCCACTTATCATTTTATCATTTTTGATCGCAATGGGTTTTCTATTTATTAATAATACTGTTTACTATTAATAAAACACTAACATATTGAAATGTGACTGAAGATAAAGATATGAATATTAAATGTTATCAGAAGAATTGAATGGGTAATGTTCATCTGGGTGTCAGTAAAAGTTTAGGACTTCACACCTGAGTGGGGAAATCGCCAAGCTGTGCTGGACATCAGCCCACCAGGCCCAGAACTGCAGAACCCCCACTTTAGACCAGTGGCGTTTAAATAACACAGACATACAAATACATACACATGGGTCTATGGCTGTATTATATCACTGATTTTGAGCTTTAATTATGATTGATAATCTACATTCCCAGTCAACTGCAAGGCACATAATTTACTGGGTGTTTCAGATTATTTTAAAGTCCAGTTTAAAATCTGTGCAACGTAAATATTGTGGTAAGACTCCACTAACTATGATAAAAAATTTCAGTTTCTCGAGAGGTAGTGTTCATAATGTTCTATAAGGTTTCCTTTGATATAATTCTATGAAAATAAAATCAGAACAGTCCAGTTAAAATAAGCTATGCCAGGTAGCAGGAAGCATAGGAACACTTTATTGAAGAGTACCATTTATAGAGCTACATTACACAAAGGCTACCTTTATTAGTTTCAGCTCAGAAACTGTAGTGAGCAAAGGACACTTGTTGCAATGAGCCTTAATACATTTCTATGTAGGTTGATGTCACTTGTCATACGGGCTTTTTTTAGATGTCATGAATGCTACACTAAAGCAAAGTGTTACCAGAGGCATTATCTCAATGTCTGATAGCATGATATACTGAATTTTATCCATACCACCCAGCACTATGAAGGTCCATAGTTCTCTCACACACATACTCCCACACCGCTAACCAGACACACACGTACACACACATGCACGCACACACAAATGCAAAAAAATGGAGAAGTCAGAAGCTTTCGGATTCATTTCCTCTTGACCATTGTGTAAATGTGAATGGCTGTGGTGGATGTGTCTGGCTATGGGATGTGCCTTTGGTGAGCTGATCTTTGAGCTGCAGTCAGTAAAACTGTAGTATCTGTTTTCTTAATATGCTTTTTCACCTTCAGAATATACCACAGAATATTAGTGTACTGTCGACTGCCAAGCTGCCTGATACTTTAACTGATATGCTCATTCGTGTGAGTGTGTGTGTGCACGCGCATTGCCTGTGTCTTCTCGTGTTTTCCCAACAGTGCATTGCAGGGTATTTTTTTATGGCACCACAGGAAGTCCGTTACATCTGTTCACATACACACACACACACACACACACATACTGTCTCTGTTGCACAACAGGCCAGAAGAGCTCCATCCTCACTGTAACTGTTTTTAGTCCAGCTCATCGTTCAGCACACAAAACAGCACCCTCAGCTTCCACCAGACCGGCCTGCACCACACATCCTCACACTCTAACTGTAAAATCCTGTTTTTTCATTAGAGTAAAGTAAACCTTCTGAAGGAAACTGGAATCAAATGAAAGAAAAGAAAAAAAAATGAAGACCATAATCATAATCATAGATTCAGGTATTTTGGGACAGATTTTAGCTGATGTTTTCTAAGAACCAAAGTGACCTTGATTTTTTTATTTGTCACTCAGGGCCTGTGACATTATGTAGCACATGTTACCCAACATTCTAACTAATTACATAAAACCTACCTTTTAAAGTGGCCGCATATCATCCTCAATTACATGAATCCACTTTTACTTTATATCATTGCCTACATTCACATTACTGGATCGCAGTGGAACAAATCAGATTCTTTCCCTCAATGTGACACAGATAAATCAGATCTGAGCTACTTACATATGCAGTCCTAGACTGGATATGTATTCGATTCTGAGCCATGTAACTTTAACCAAAATGGTCGGCTTGGAATTCTAGTGTTTCATTTTCTTCTGCTCATGGACATGCAGTACAAATAAGCACAAATAAGC
>JBBIGA010000126.1:8617674-8632744 GCA_037576975.1 Alestes dentex
AAAATGGTCGGCTTGGAATTCTAGTGTTTCATTTTCTTCTGCTCATGGACATGCAGTACAAATAAGCACAAATAAGCACAAATAAGCTCAAATAAGCACAAATAAGTACGGATCCATTACAGGAGGCACACTAAATCTGAAATATTTTGGGAAATAATATTTAGGTTAAGGATGTGCACTTATTTTTGCATGTGTCATCATTCTATGTTTGTGGCAGAGCAGCAGTAACTTGAAGGTTCTGCTGTCGAACACTTTTTTAACATTCTTACCAGTCATGAGCTGTGTTGAGCTGATCAGGGCTGAATATCTTTGTGATAAACTTTATTCATTTTTTGTTGTCATTCATGGTGCATGTGGATCATTCATGCATTGTTTTTGATTGAAGCGTGTGCGTCCAGATTTCAAATTTATACTAAAAACAAATATTGGTGAACCATCAAATATTGGTGAACCATCAAGGCACAAAAATCAGGTCCAATTTGAAAAGTGAACCAGGTAGTAAGGCTTGTAATGTGGATATAGTCAAAGTGGAACATGTCAAAACTGAATCTTTCACATCAAGTTTGTTTTTTGCTGCTCACACTGCCACGAATTAAGAAAAAGACTGGATTTTGAGCCACCTTTATCTGCAGTGTGAACATAGTATAATAAAAAAGTGAACAAAAGGCAAGGCAAAAATATTGGATCTGAGTAAAAATGTAAACAACGAGGCTTATGTGAAAGCAGCCATAGAGTCATACAAAAAAGGGTTGCATGCACACAAACACACACACACACACACACACACACACACACACATGCACACACACATCACCACAACAAATGAGTGAAGACAAAGTCTCTCCCTAAGCTGGAATCAGCAAGAGGCGATTACACCGAAGGTGGGCGTTTTGTGTTCTGCATGTTTCTAACCTGATTGACAGTTGAGTGTCTTAGTTTTTATCTCTGTAGACAAACTTCCTGCCAGGCCAGAGTCTGTGGACCAACTGTAACCACACAGAGCGCTCAGACACTCCACAGCATCAGGTAGTGGATAAACACATCCCCTACACCTCCACACACACATATCCAAGCCCCCCCCCCCCAATCCCCCCCAACACACACCCAACCAGGCCTACACACTGTGCTCTTCATCCAGTGTCTGTATAGACTTGTTAAGATTACTAGTCATATAGGGTTTTTGCTGTAAACATCCAGTTCTAGAAAAACCTTTAACTGGTCTAGAAACTTTTCTTTATTTGGAGGCTGTTTAAATTTCAAATATGTTCTTCATCGTTGAAAGGTTCTTAAGGGAACCAGAACTGGTTCTGCCAAGGCATCGCTCTTTTGTTTTCCACTGGCCTATATGTACCCAACCCTATCTGTAGACAATACATGCATAATCATATACAGTCTTTGTTTTCAGTGTTGTAACATTCACACTCTCACAGATAACACTGTGTCACTGTTCTTTAAGCTCACAGATACTGCTGCTTTCCTGGGGAAATGGATAAACCTCTTCCTCTGCTGTTTAGCTGTCCTGACCTGAGGAGGGCTGCTTTTAATTCTGGCTCCACCCTCTGGTTACACAGAGAACTCCACTACATAACTGCTAATGCTGGATTATTCCCTCTCAGGTTAAAGCTTAAAGTCTGTTTGTGTCTGGCACTGTTAGATATTATCACATGTTATACTATGTTACACTAAACAGTTGAAATACTCTATCCAAAAGCATCCAGACACACCTCTTAATTAGTGAACTCAGTTACTCTCTGGAGCCCCAGTTGCTGATGCAGGTGTTCAGCTGCACAGCTTGTATAATTTCTATAGAAAAGCACTGCTATACTGTCAATAGTGGAATAGGGTAGAAATCAGCAAGGGGCAGTGATGGAGCTCTCTATCCAGTACCTTAGGGATTAATCAATGGTGTTTGTGATGCAGAGCTAATCATTCAACATCAGCACCTCACTAAAGCCCCTACCAGAACAGTAAACGTTTCTGTTGCAAAAGGCACAGACTACCTAATAATATCCTCGATTTGGGAAGAAAGATGGTCTCAGCGGGTGTCTGCACACTTTAGTTTGGACTGTGAGAGCCTGATGAGAGAGAGGTGGTGTTTTGGTTGTGGTGTGGACTGCAGGTGTGTGTTCCAGAGACTGGGGCTGAATGGCTCAGAGTGAACAGCTGTCTCTTCTCCAGCAGCAGCAGCCGGACGAATCGCGAGCGCTTTCATCAGAGCTCTCCACTCTCGGCATTGGCTATCATCTCGTGACAGCGAGGAGCACGGGCTCGAGGAGGGGAAAACATCTAAATAAATAAATAAATGGAGAAATAAACCTCCCCCCGTCATGTCTGTGTAGGACTAGCAGCTTCGGAGCTTCGTTCGCCTGGCATGGCGAGTCTGAGATGATGCGAGGGGTCCCTGCATTCCTGGCGAGGGCGAGGCAGCACGAGGATGTTGTGACCGTGTGAGCTGAGCAGCCGAGCCGTCACACATCCTTTCCACGCTCGCGGGTCGAGGAGGAGGAAGAGGAGGAGGAGGTGGTGGAGGAAGATGGCTACCATGAGGCTGCTGACGGCGTCCGGTCTGTTTTTGGCCTTCTGCGCGCTCGCCCTGTTGGCCGTGGCCATCGGCACGGACTACTGGTACGAGACGGACGCGCGCAGGCACCGGGAGCGCTGCAAGAAATACGCCAGCAAGAGGACGGACCCGGGCTACATCTACATCTCCAACCAGAACCTGCCCCTGCGCGTGCTGCCGAGGGGGGGCGGCGCGCTTCTCCGGGCCAAGCGGGACTTCCTGCCCCCCGCCTCGGCCGTGGAGTCCCGCTGCAGCCGCCGGTACAACTCCACCGCCACGGGGCTCTGGAGAAAGTGCCACAGGGAGGGCTTCGACCATGAGAACGAGGACCTCATCTTCAAAGGTGAGAGGAGCTGGGACAGGCACAGGCCCCGCTTTGGGAGTCCACACTCACAAAGAAACATCTGCATGAACTTCATCCAGGCTAATGAAGCCACACACATCAATCCAGGCCAGCAGAGCAGAGGCAGCCTTGTTATTTCAGCACAAAAAAACAACTGCAGTTGTGTTTTCAGCTTTGTTTTTTGAGCTGCCGACCCCAATTGAAAGCAGCCTGTAGATTTTTGTATTGTTTTTTTTTTATTATATAGTCGAAGAGCTGTGCAGTAGATTCAGTAAGAAGGACAGCCGTGCAGTTAAAGGTACAAATATTAACCAAAACATGAACAGCACAGCCCTCCTTACGGTGCTTTGAGAAGTTGTAGCGCTGTCCAAGGTGCTGATCAGTGCACTTCCAGTCATTTCCAACATGAGACATCACCAAATATTTGACTATTACAGCTCGCTTTAGCGTGAAATGTGAATCTGACTGGGTTTTAAACAGCAAAAATTGTGCACATGCTGGCCTCATATTGGTAGGAACTGCTTTACTGTATGGTAGTAATTATAAGGCTACATGACATCTACCTACACTGACATTAACCTACATGGACACCTGTAAAGGATTATCCATTGTCATTACACTTTCTGGGCAAACACTGCTGAAAGTAGCCTTTCTGAGAAATGATGCTTGTCTGAATAAACCTTCATAAATGAGTGCTGGTTTATGTCATAAAAGACTTGTGTGTCCAGTAGCCTTCTGAATGATGCCCTTTAGTAAAGTGTTACTCATTGGTATGTTCTGCTGAAGATTGTGAAAAATGGAATATGAATAGGAAACAGCAGTTCAAAAAGCATACTATGTGTGAGTGATGTAAATATATGATAGACTGAGTACACTAAGGCCTTATGACCTGCAGTGTTGATGGACCACAGGGTCCTACAGCGCTGCATTATTGGTAGTTCAGTCCATACCCTCAGCTGGAATGCTGCTACTTGAATGTGAACATTTTGAGAAAGTTTCTTTTGATTCATCACGGGTTCATTACGGTTTAAAATACCCAGAAAGAGATTTTGTTAAGTTTCAAGATAGAAGTTTCTTTTAAAAGAATTTTAACATAAAATTGAAACACATTTCTATTGCTCCAATAAAGGTGTTACTAATCATAATATTGCATTTGTATTCCTTGTAAATCCCTTGTGGGTCACTTATAACAATGTTCATCACAAAAAAAGAGACAAAAACAGCTTAAGCTGTACATGTTTTGATAAGTGGTTTACAGGTTGCGGAATATCTAATATTAACCTCAAGACCAATAGTTTGAATCCTTGAAATGAATTGTGTGCTGGAAAGAAATGTGGAAAAGCCAGTGTCAGGTTCCTGAGTAATGAACCAGTTAGGATGTCTTTAAGGATGTTATGATCACGTACTTTAAGAGGTTCAGGAATTGTTGAGTATGACGGATATCTGAAACAGGTGCATCTGATAAGAGTTGAAAAACTCTCTGCCTGGGAGGATTGTTGATGTTTTGAAATGTGCTTGTGTACTTTCTGTTCACAGGTTTGCTTCAGCGCTGCACTCCAGTGAAATATTATTACTCCTCTTCAAATATTCCGCGCAATCTCCCAGTGAACATTACAAAGACAATACGGCAAGACGAGTGGCACGCTCTGCGTAAGTTATCATGCAGTGACATGCAGCCGACTGGCCTGGGCGAGGGCAGATAATGCTGTGGCATAAATCAGCCCAACAGCTGACTGAGGAGAGACATGCTCACTCCTCAAGTCAACCAGAGCCATTCACCACGCTCATCCCTCCTAGCTGATTTCATGCCTGCCAGAGCACAGACAATTGAGGAATCTAAAAATAGGGCTGTAGAAATGGAGGAAATGGCACTTCTCCTTCTAAGAGAGAACAGTGCTGATCTGATATAGCAACAGAGAGCAACGAATAATTTTAATCAGTCAGCAGTTTGAATGTGGTATTCTTTTGCCTGTTCTCTTTGAAAGGAGGTTTAAATGGACCTTCTCGTGTTCTACCCACATATGTATTATTTCATAGTAACTGTTGCCAAGTTGGACAAGCTTTATAGAATGCTGGCAAAAAACAATTCAGTCTAATGAATTTAGATTGGAATTTAGATCACACAGAGGTTCTGGTTTAAAATGTTTGCATCATGATAAAATTATACTGAGCTGGTCTTGACTGTTGTTATTAGTGTTAGTCACCAATTTTTCACCATGCAGAAATTCGCTATATTACAGAACAAAAGTTTTTACCCAGTATTCCCATTGTTGGACCCCCGCTTCATGATGCCCTGGGAACCCTGATCTAAAGAAGGTCACCACAAACAAAACTGTCATAAGTTACTTTTATGTATGTGTGGTCAACCCACTTCCTGTTTGACATGATTACACTGTAATGGGTTGGTGTGGCTACATAAATAGCCCCATGACTGAGTTAATCCACTAACAGTGTGGTCACGTACATAAGTAGAATTAATAGATATTCAGACTAATAACACATTCTAAATAGATTTCTTTTTACAAAAACTGGACCACATAATTCAATCTCTAGCTGGTTCAGTGGGATCTTTGCCATTGTACTGTAAAGCGTGCAAGTATAAAATCTAGGTCAGTTGTATTGAGTGTAAGAAAAATGACAGGGTGGTTAATGATTCATTGTTTTTTTTTCCTTTAAATTCTAATTTGAATCTTTAAAACAGCGGGGCCTTAGGACTGTTCTCCTGTTGTCACTCTGTCTCTGCAGATTTGCAGAGAATGACTGCAGGGTTCATAGGCATGGCCGTGTCCATCATCCTGTTTGGCTGGATCATCGGAGTGCTGGGCTGCTGTGAGCACAACGAGCTGATGCAGTATGTAGCTGGCCTGCTCTTCCTAATGGGAGGTGAGTTCTGTTTACTTTGCTCCAGCAGTCCAGTAGGTGGCACTTTAGTGCAAGGGGAACAATATGAATATTCCCACAGAGAAGATGGTCAATGACTGGTCAAAAGTTAAAACCTGCCTTTACCAACACCACAAGCTATCGATATTAATAGGCAAAACCTCAGTTAACAGCATGTGCCAGTCTTGTAAACATTTAGTATAGGCGTATCACTTTCCCTTTTCTTCTAAAAAGAAATATGAATTGGAAATTACAATGCAGATGGCAGTAAATCTGTGATGGACACTTAATGAGCTTGTAAGTGTCCATTAGGCTGTTAGTCTAAGCAGCTGTCATACCTCAGCAACTACAATAACACAGTTTAGGTAATTACATTCACCCTAGTACAATAAATGACAAGAGTTCAGCCTATCAGAACTGAGGTCATTTACATACACCAGTCTTGAAAGTACAGCAACAAAAGCAGTCTGTTAAACGGTCAGAGACAGAGACAGTCAAGAAAATTTGGAAAAGGGCCATGTAGAAATGAATTATGACTGTTTTTGTACCTAAAGCTACAAAAGGTTTTATTAAGGGGACCGGAATTATTTAACAGAATTATTCCCTGAAAACATTAAGACAAACTTTAAAACTTGGATTTAAATGTCACTCAAAATACATATTTTTTTTAGTAAGATGGTTAGGTTTTATTTTTTCACACCGCACTGTACATTGCAAACACACATTCATCGTCATATAATAATAACAGACAGTACATAATAGACTGCAACATAGCAGCACATAACATCAACAGGCAACAGAACAACAGACTTGTAGGTCCTTCAGGGTTTTAGTTTAAAAACATTCATTTACTTATACTGAAGCATTAGTATTTAGTTTAAGACAGTTTCCCTCTGTGTTCTGTCTCTGACCTCATAGGGACTTGCTGTATCATCTCTCTCTGCACGTGTGTGGCTGGTATAAACTTCGAATTGTCTCGGTACCCTCGTTACCTGTATGGATTACCGGAGGACATCAGTCATGGCTACGGCTGGTCCATGTTCAGCGCCTGGGGCGGCCTGGGCCTCACGCTGCTGGCCGGCTTCCTCTGCACGCTGGCCCCCTCCCTCCACAGCCCGCAGATCACCACTGTACACAAACCCCGGCAGGAGAACGGCATGGTGTGACAGACTTAAAAGGATAACACATACAGAACAAACATGCGCACACAGTTTCAGAAACGCACACACATGCCATACCCCGCCAGACGCACATATATACTCATGTGCATGACAGAGAGACGGACTTGGGGATTTAATCACACAGAAGTATAGAAGCATACATAAACACACACATGCACATACAACACGCAGGATCCACACCCTGCAACGAGGACCAGGACCCTGTGCGCCCTATAAATTAATAACAGCCGAGGGGACAATGAACAGAAAATAAATTATGGAACAACACAGATGAACTGAACTCAATGCGTGTTGCAAAGCAACAGACGAATTTTCAGAAGAGCACAAGAACAGACAGATATCTGCTTTACTCCTGACGCCTGTCATAGGGCTTACCTTCTAATTGAGATGTGTTTCTGTTCATATGGTGCTTTCTCTCTCTCTCTCTCTCTCTCTCTCTGTCTCTCTCTCTCTTTGTCTGTCTCTTGTTTTTTCTCCCCCTTTTTCTCTTTCTGTCTCTTTTCTTTCTCTTTCCTTCTTCTCTCTCTCCCCCCCTTCTCTTTCTCTCTTTCTTTCTCTTCTTTCTTTCCTGGTTGTCTCTATCTCTCCTACTTTCTCTCTCACATCTTATTACTCTCTCTCCCTTCTCTTTCTCTCTGTCTCTCTCTCTCTCTCTCCTTTTTTTCTCTCTCCCTCTCTCCCTCTGTCTTTCTCTCTCTCTCTCTTTCTCTCCCTCTGTCTTTCTCTCTCTCTCTCTCTCTCTCTCTCTCTCTCTCTCTCTCTTTCCCTTTCTCTCTCCTTGCCCTTTTTCCAGTCTCTTTCTCCAAAGGATTTCAAGGTGAATTTCAGAGTCTCATAAAACAACAGATTAATCTTTTAGTTGAATAATCTGTTGCGTGTTTTGGCATTGCCTGCTACGTAGAAAAGAGGTAAAGTTAAAAAAACAAACAAAAAAAAAACAAAATTAAAAACAAAAAAGAACAAACAAACTAAAAAAATGAACAAAAAACAAAAGAAACACTATTTCAAGTGTCTTCCTGTACATGTTATTTCATTTGTGGATTTAGTAACAATATGGCAAAGCGAAAGGAGAGAGTAGGAGCTCAATTTGGAGACGGGAAGCTGGGCATGTGGGAAAAACACTGAGTGATGAGTAAGTCAGTTTCTTACTAATGCAACATGTGGCTATGTATCTCTGACTTTATAAAGTCACAAAGGACAGCTTAAGGGAATGAAAGCAGTATTATACGACTTTGGATGGAAATGGTTTGTTTTGACATGATTATCTTTTTTTCCTAATAAAATGGTGATAAATCATACTTTTATGGTCATCGTGGAAAGAAGTAATGGCTTGTGAATGTGCAATTGTTATGAAAGACAAAAGCTTAGGATTTACTGTCTAAAGGGTTTAATAATTTTCACTCTGAAAAAGACATTGAGAACAGTTTGGTCTGTTTATACTGCTAAAAGCAATACTATTGATCTTGATAAAAGACAGACATTAATATATCTAAAAGTAAAAATCATCAAACAATCTCTTCTAATGTTCAACTTGAAGAAGAACATATGATAGAAGATGTAAAGGAAACTGACTATAGTGACAACTATTTATGACAATATGGTTACAATGAGGTCACAGTTAAGCATGTTTTACTGCGAGCTCTTAAACTTGGTGGTCAGTGAAGGTGGCACTTAGTGGTTCGTGCCTTTTGCTTCTGTCCTCATAAAAATTCCACTTTTACTCTCATAAGAAAGCGGTTGAAACATGGCACTCTATGTTAAAGACCCTTCACTGGGCCCTAACTTTACCACAGACTTTGAGTTCAGTGACAGCTTGTGGCCTGGTGAGGAGGGCCTTCACAATGAGCTATTGCACCGCGTCTTATTGTACTCCCTGTAATCTAAACACAATCAGAGTGATGGGAAAAACAGTGATGTGGTAATTACATCTCTGCACTGGAGGGAAATGGATATACAGTAGAATCCCCTTACTTCATCATGCGCTCATTAAAGGAATCATTTGATGACAAATCAAATTCTAATCAAACTCTCCCCTCACTCCAAAGGGAGCCAAACATTTGATGTCTGAGGTTTGCTTCCTTAGTTCTACACTGGAGATTCAAGGATAATACAACTGGAAAATGCAAGTTTTTGGATGACATAGACTTCCATTACCTCTTCGCTTATTAGCATCGCAGCAGTGCAAAACTAAAGAAGCACATTTCATCAGCATCAGATCTGGCATGAAGTTTGAAGTGAGGAGAAAGTGTATTTAGTTTCCCTTGATTTATCTTCAGTTCGCTTCAAACAAAAGCATTCTTTTGTGCAAATCTGAGCAATAATGTGGGATATAAGCAGACGTCTCATTTGGTTTTCGACCTGGTGTTATTGCTGTCTAAGAAAACTACAGAAATTAAGGAGATCTTCAATGTTCCTTCCTTATGATTTCCACCAAACTAGTCCTTTAAGACCTCCCTGGAAATACACAATGCATCCTAGACCTCCTCATCTATGTGAAAGATACATAAGGTTTTGTTTAAACTAGGAGTGTTCTTTTTATGTTAACATGGTTTCTACTGTAAATTCCACTGCACTACACCCTAGAATGCTTTTTCGAGGTTCTTTTTTTTTCCCAGTAAAGGCAGTAGTTCTGAGGTAGAGCTTGCATTGATCAAACTAATTTATCCAGCACACCCCACAGATGTTTGATCGGATTGAGATCTGGGAAATTTCAACACTTCGAGCTCTTTGTTCTTCAAACCTTTCCTGTACAATTTTTTTTTCAGTGTGGCAGGCGCATTATTCTGCAGCTGCCATGAGGTAGTTCTTTTGCGATGAGGGGTTTATTTGGTATGAAACAATATTTAGGTAGGTGGTATGTTTACATGGTAACATCCACATGATAACAGTATACATGATAACATGATAACAGTGATAACAGTAACATCCACATGAATGCCAGTATGCAAGGTCTCCCAGCAGAACATAGACAAGAGCATCCTGGTACCATCACTACTCCAGGTAAGAGGTGTAATTCATTAGATCAGGCCACCTTGTTCTAGAACTCCATTGTCCAGTTCTGATGGTCACATGCCCACTCTAGGTGATTTTGTCAGTGGGCAGGGGTCAGCATGGTCACTCTGACAGGTCTGCGGCAAGCTGTGATGCACTGTGTGTTCTGTGTGTCCTTTCTATCACAGCCAGCATTAACTTTTCCACTGTACTAACCCTTAATGAACATTTGACAGCACAAACGGAAAAGCCAACTGGTGAAAATAGGACAGAAAGAGGGCAGAGGAAAAGCTCCTTTGAGCGCATAATTTGTCAGGACCTACAGCTGAAACAGGTCAATTCTAGGAAAGCAGTGGAAGTTTAAATAAACAGTGCTGGACTCACCTTTGGCATTAAAGCAGTCATTATTTGTAACATCTATTAATCTTGTTCTTAACAGGCTTAGTTAGGAAAAACAAAATTTAGAAAAGTGAAAAGAATTGTCCCATACTCTTTTTCTTACTGTAGAGTTGAGCTTTTACTAAAAGATAAACCTCATGATGGTAATGATTTCTATCTCTTTCAGTATCATCACTGTTGTATCAACATACTATATCTCATTTTCAGTACTTTCATTTGTTTTTAAACAGCCAAACTCCTTCTAAATGAAAAAAGTAAAAACTTGAAAAAGTAAAAACTATTTTACTGGTTCTAAACTATTTAACATCAAAAATACAACACCAATGGCATTTTTTTTGTAATTCTTCACACACCCACTTCTGGTATTTAAGTCACTTGTGTGGTGTTGCAGTGACCTGTTTTCTTGGACACAGTGTACTCTTTCTGTCCAGGAAGCTTCTTCCAGGCTTTTCGTCTCACTCGTGAAGCACACCGACACACAGCAAAGCAGAACCTCTTAGGAAACCAGCCCAACCTTGCCTCCATCTGACCTGGTCATTTGCTTTGGTCATAAATCAGGGATATCCAACACCAGACAGGTTCAAATCTGTCCAAATATGAGAAGACTCTGACTTACACATTTAGATTTTCTCATTTCCTCCCGTCTGGGTTTTGACCTCCCTCTCTTTCTGGCTCTAAAGCTCCAGAGCACAAATTCATTACAAGCATTCATCAAAACACAGAGAAACTTTCACACACGAAAACGCCTACTGTTCCTCTGCTGAAAGCTCACTTCCACTAGAAGTGCTGGAGACCCCCAACCCCTGCAATCTGATCCCTGCTACTCTCTCTCTCTCTCTCTCTCTTTTTGCACTTTGGTTTAAGTTTAAGTTGATTCATGAATCACAAAATATATAATGTTCTAATTATTGTTCTTATGTTTTACTTCTTAAGTCTTAAAAGTTACAAATCTAAGTAAACTCAATTTCTCTCTCACTTTTTTCTCCAGTGTAAAGAATACTCTCTCATACACCAAGCTCTTTGTGTGCCCCTAATGTGACTTTATGACTGAGTGCTGATTATAGCTGTTCATGAAATTGCACTGAATGTAACTTTACAACTTTGTGACTGTGTTCCAGGCCTGTGGCGTGTGCTTGCGGTGTGAAAGCAATGTGTGTGTGTGTGTGTGTGTGTGTGTGTGTGTGTGTGTGTGTGTGGCTTGGGGCAGACTAAGCTGGGTATGGGCCGACTCTGTTTGGACTGGGGTCCTGTGGGGGAGAAAGGCTCTGAGGCGAGGCAGTCAGGGGAAGGAGGAAATCACAATCAAGCTCTCTCTCTCTCTCTCTCTCTCTCTCTCTCTCTCGCTCTTTAGAGTAAAGTATTCTCTCTCACACACCAAGCTCTTTGTACGGCTCAAAAAAGGTACAAAAAATTGTTAGGGGAATTTCTTAACAACTTTGCCCAGAAACCTCTTCTTCAGCAGAATGAACTTCTATTCTTGCAAGAAGGCTAAGAAATTTCAAAAATTCTTCAAAGAAATCACGCTCGGTTCCACTACCAAACTTTCAGGGGGCGGTTGTTTAAACTGGATGTGTCAGTGTGAAGAAAATGTAAACATATAAATAAAGACAAGGCTAGAGACAATACAATAGATACAATAACACGCAGTGTGTAATATTTTAAAAACCATTTACATATACATTTTTTTATGTGCCTATAGTATTTCCTTTCAGTTCTGCTTAAAAGTGTCTATAATGTGCTGCCATGTTTTGGCAAGTATGGTCCCAGTTGTTTTCCCAGCATACACTCGGGCTTTATCCCTTTAGGCCCCCGTTGCGTTGAGTGGCCTGGCTGTGGTCTGAGCCGGGACGGGGCCCAGTGGCACTCACATGCACAAGATGTTTCCTCTCCCACATTCCCACAAGACATGGCAGACCAGAGAACCGCTCAACTGACTGTCATCACGCTGAGCGCACTGTTTAGAATAGAGAAGACTACAGAAGAGGGGCCCTTTACCATCCTGAGAACAGAAGAGCATGGACAAAGTAGCAGAAATTATTATTTCTGGTATTAACTGTATGCTGCAATTGGGCTTAGCCATGTTAGTTCATCTGTGAGATACAGATAGGCCGTGTAATTCAAACACAATACTCTTGTGAATCATGGTCATTGTTTCTTGGACAAGAGCGTAATCTCTGTGGGTTTTCCACAGATTACTGATGTTTATTAGAAGGGGTTTAGTTTACTTAAGAAAACAGAGAGGCAGAGATGGAGACTGAGTGAGGAAAAGGGATGAGGCTTAGCAGTTTGGCATGAGATGGCTGAGGTCCTTTGTTGACACAGTCCACATGAGTCCTGCGAGTGATTGTGTGTGTATGTGCCTTTGAATGTGTGCGTGCCTTGTGGGAGCAGGGGAGCCATGATGAGCACCGGCTGCTGTTTGTTTACAGAAGGGAGATTCCAGGAATGTGGACAGACTCTCTCTCTCTCTCTCTCTCTCTCTCTCACACACACACACACACACACACACACACACACACACCCTTCATACACATCCTCACCCTTACACACACTTCAAAACTCCACCACGCACTCAGTCACAAAGGCCTCTATCTGTCCTTAATAGCAGCAATCTGTGCTTTGGGGCTTTGAGGAAACTGACCACATGATTAAAGCCATCCAGACATACAGATAAAAAGACCAGAAAGGCAGAGATAAAATGAAGATGTTAAAATATCATTAAAAAAAAGGTTAACACAATGGACATATCAGTTTGAGTCTGGCTGCCTCTTGCTCCTGTAGATTCACTTTTGAAAGGCATGTCAGAGGCACCTTTGATGCTGAAATGAGCCCAAATATACTTTTTTTTGTTTCCGCTCAACAACCAGAAACGAGATCCAGATGGATTTGAGTTGCTGTTGAATAGGAGCCAGATCTGCTAACATTAGGCTGTTAGCAAATTCACCCTTCTCCTGCTCTTAAGCTTCCATGCTCAACCTCAGACGCAAGATTAACAGGAAAGGCTCTTGGTCTTCCCCCAGGGAGGCAGGGGTAGGCATGGGCCCATATGCACATCATTATTGTGCTTAGCGGCTGAAAGGAAGAAACTGTAGCCTCAAACGTTCCAGCGGGCAGACAGTTATACTTATGAGCCTGGCAAATTCTGAAGGCTATGTAAGTCGATTAGGTTTGCAGGTTATGTTTAACCATTTCACAGAGAAACTAGAAGAAACCCAGGAGACTCTCCTGAGTTTGAGAGAAGAGAAGTATGGGTGATTTTCTTTACGTGCCAATGCACAGAGCCTGATTATTCCTCCACATGGTGGTTTGAAGAGGAGGAAAGAGACCTACTGTTCCGTGGCACAGGAAATGCCTTCTCTGAACCTCCTGCTCACCACTTAGATTCAGCTTCTCCACTGACTCATAAATAAGCAATCTGGGAGGAGAAATCTATACTTATCTCTTCAGATTTAATAAATACACCCAGAATATGAACCCGGACAATGGTGGGCTTCATTACAAAAAAGTACAATAAAGTAATTTAAGACAAACCACACAAACATAGATGTTAGCATAAAAACTCACAAAGTAGACCTGAAAATAACTCAGTTAAGCCCATCGGGCTGTAATCTACCTCTGTCAGAGACAGGAGCTGCAGGACCAGCCTTATGATGCCTTTAATGTGGTAGCTCGTTTACTCCACAGATAATTTGTCAAAACTAGCATTTTTCCCTCAAGTCATTTGTTTATAATATTAGGTTCTGTCATGCATTACTCTCGCCATGTCCGGGAAAAGTCTCCCAGAGCTGACCCTGGACATTGTTTTTTGTCTGTGACTACTTTTTTTTTTTTGATTGGTTCAGCTTGAGGCAGTCTTTCACAAGGGATACACTCACTCAAGTCTTAAGAGCTCAGGTGTCCCAGAAGCTAAAGGTTGAGGTATTCGTGCTTGAGTCTGCTCAGCCTCGTGCCGTGGCTGCGGACGATGAGGGAGATGAGCTCGTGCTTGTCCTTGAGCCCCGAGGAGATGAGCAGCGTGTCCTGCAGGGTTTGCCTCACGCTGTGCACGGGACTCACGAAGTTCTTGGTGAACTCCTGGTCCTCGCGCTGCTCGGCGTCCTCGCCCTGCTTGAACTTCACCTCCAGCTCCAGCAGAGACTTCTCCACGCTGGAGAACGCCTCGGAGATCTGGTCCAGCTCCTTCCTCAGGTACGTCCCGTACGTGTCCTCGCCATCCAGGTCGTGGGAGATGGTCCGGCCGAGGCTCTCCAGAACCCTGGCCGAGTCCTCCACTTGTTGCTTGAGGAGAATGAACTCGTTCCGGACCGCCGTGTCCCGGTCCTCCTCCTCTCCACACGGTCTGCGGTCCAGCCACTTGAAGAGCATCTGGCACTTCTCCGGGTCCTCCGTCTCCTCGTAGTCGCCGTCCGGCACGAAGAAGTGGTGGAAGGTCCCGTTGGAGATCTCCGGCTGTAGAGGACCCTCGTACACCCCCCTGGAGAGAGGGAGCGACAGCAGGGCCAGAAGAAGCGGCCAGAGAGCACCCATGGTGTCCGGAGAGGGAAGAGTCGCTCCGGCTTCAGCAGGGCTCTCTCAGAGCCTGGGGGAGTGGAGTAAAGAGGCAAAGCCTTCTTACACCCACCCACGCAACTCCCAGCCTCTCCCTGCACACACACACACACACACACACACACACACACACACACACACACACACACACACACACACACACACACA
>JBBIGA010000126.1:8632844-8660090 GCA_037576975.1 Alestes dentex
ACCCAGGAGTCGCTCGGACCATCGCCCTCCTCAGACGCACCTTCTGGTGGCCCTCCATGCAGAAGGATGTTAAGGGGCTAAGACACCCAACACCTCTTCTCCAGGTGTTCTGCGCCCCCTGCCGGTTCCGCACCGGCCCTGGACACATGTGGCTGTGGACTTTGTCACAGGATTGCCTGAATCAGACGGTAAGGACACCATCCTCACCATCACCGATCGCTTCTCCAAGGCCGTGCACCTGGTGGCTCTGAACGGACTCCCCTCTGCCAGGACCACCGCAGAACCATCATCGTCACCGGCACCCTCCGGGACGGTTGTTCCACGTGAGTGACAGGGTTTATCTCTCCACCCGCAACATTCACCTCCGCACGGAATCCAAGAAGCTCTCCCCCAGATTCATCGGCCCCTACAAGATAACCCACCGGCTGAATCCTGTCACCTACCGGCTCCAGCTGCCTGCTCCTCTCAGGATCCATCCCGTCTTCCATGTGTCTCAACTTAAACCTGTCTTCTTCTCCCCTCTGTCTCCCCAGGCTCCAGCTCCCCCCCCACCCCGGATCATCGACGGTGGTCCTGCCTACACCGTCCGGCGGATCCTGGACTCGCGACGCCGTGGCCGTGGCACCCAGTACCTCGTCGACTGGGAGGGCTATGGTCCGGAGGAACGGTCCTGGGTCCCCGGTCGCTTCATCCTGGATCCCACCCTCATCCAGGACTACCGTCTTCGGGTGTCCTCCCAGCCTGGTCCGTCTGGTGACGGTCCTGGAGGGGGGGTACTGTCACACACACCAGAGCATGTGACGTCAATAGGCATCGGAAATGACTCACGTATATAAGCAGGAAGTCGGAGTTTCCTCTTCGCACAGACATTGGTTCTCCAACCATTCAATGTGTCGCCCTTGGTTCTCCGGTTCCGTGAGTACTCACGACTCTCCAGAGTCCAACCATCCTCTCTCTCTCTCTTTCTGTGTGTGTGTGTGAGAACACAGGTTCCTTTGGTGGGAATCTCCACCATGCCACATTGGGCGAACTTCAAGTCAGCGTTCTGATCCTCACCGTGACAAAGGCTGGTGTTCTATTACTTTGTCCTGAATCTCCTTTCCGAATTCATAGTGTCTCCATTAAAAGGTAAACCAGGAAGCCTGAAATTTTGGAGATTCGTACAGAACCTCAAGTACTGAATATATTTTAAGCCAAATGCTGTCTGATGCAGTACAGTTTTCTGTGGTTGATTTGGCGAATGCATTTTTCAGTGTCCCTATATATTCGGACGGTCAGTTTTGGTTCGTATTTGAATTTTAAGGTACAACTCAGTAATTTATGGGGACAATTATAGTGTTATTTTTTGGAAGGTTGAAAGACAAGCATACACCAACAGCCGTGAAGAGACGTCCTAATAGTGAAGCACTGGTTTGAGGCTAGCCAAAGACCCTGGGATCAGATATTATATTCGGCATTGTGCTATTCATGACTTGGGGAAAATTGTGGGTCCTTAATTCCCAGTAAGAAAAAATGAAGACTGTTCACAGACATGTAAACGGGGTGGGCGAACTTGTTCGTGCCATAAAGACACTCCGGGGCGCAAAACTAGCGGTGTTGGTACATGAGTGAAGTTCTCCTTCCCTTCAAAATTATACTCAGCAAAGATAACATTAGGAACTGAGAGTGTGCGAAATGTGTGTTGTTACAATATGTTGATGTTGTTGTTGTTTTTCGTCTGAAGAAGAGGAGAGCAAATTAGCATTGATGAGTTTGATTTGTATCGTATGATGCTGAAATCACATGGTGGTTCATGGCCTTTCTTAGTGGGTGAAGAGACAGTGAAGTATTTTGATGTTTGGATTCAAGAGTGTGGCTTGGCAAAAAAGGGTTCTCTGCATTTTGATGCGTTGAAGCAGCTCAAGCAGAAGATGCAGGAGAAGGAGAAAAGAAGGGAGAGAAGTAGGAGCAGAAGGGAGATTGTGGTGTATGTTGTTGCAGAAGGAAAAAAGCAGGTGCAGATGGAAAATGCAGGTAGGGAGTTAAAAATTCATATTATTCATACTATTCTGAGCCTTCAGAGCTCTTTCAATTAGATAATCCTGAGGTGCATATGCAGCATTCATTTTAATCTCTGACAAATGTCTTGTGCAATTGTTGGGCATGTTCATACAATTTAAGTCATGTTCATACAAGGAGAATTATTTTAAGTAATCCGTGGACTACTCCAGAAAAGAGTATAGGTTGGTCTTTGCGTATAGGAAAAGGTACAACCATAACCATCAATAAGGTAAATGGGAAGGTTTGAGAAGTTCTCGCAAAAAAACAGTGTCAATGTTAACATATAGAAGTAGCAGCAATTAGAAGAAGCAGTTCTTCAGTATAGGTTGGCTTTAGATCTGATCTTAGCGAACGAAGCGGGAGTGTGCAAGGTGTTAAACTTTTTTGTTGTTTTCACATCCCTGACTATAGTGATAATATGACAGATATCGTGCAGTACATGAAGGACACATTCACATCTCCTACACAGGTACCCAGTACATTTTTAGACTACTTAGGAGAATGGTTGTTAGGTCATGGGTGGATGTTCCACATCATCTTAACTGTGGGAATAACTGGTGTATTGATTATGTTTTGTGCTCCTATTGTGATTGATGAAGAATAACAATGATCTGTATCACCTTAGTCTAGATGCAGATAGGATGACATTTATTAAACATGCATGTGTATCTGTGAAGTTTGCACTGAAGGGGTAACTAGGATATAGATGGAAAAATAAAGATATGGTTGTTCAAATAACAAAAAGGGGGGTAAATGTAAGAGGAAACAGGTATTTACCCCTCACAGGTATTTAATACCAGGTGTTTAATCCTTATAGATATTTACTGTTTATCTTAAAACATATACACGTAACCTGCTCTGTAATAGTCTAAGCTTACACAAATGAGTAGTTCCTTAAATGAGTTCCTCAGTGAATTTATAGAAAATAATATCTGCTTAGCAATAAGTGAAAAGCTTCTCATGTTAGTTTATTGATGGCTAATAAGAATGTCTTGTATTGTTTTTTTTCACAACCTAAACATTTTTAGCATCATGTCATGTGTTTAAAGGGTATATAGGCTCTCTGTGAAGAGCTATGACTTTGAGAGCTTTGACTGAGACTGCTCGGCAAACACTCTCCCTGTGGTAAATGAATAAAAGAATAAATGAATTTGTTCTTCCATGACTCGCGTCTCTTTTTCTGAGAGTGGGTATACACGTGACCGAGGCAGTTCTTTACCCCGCAGGTGGTCTATCCTACAGTCCCAGGGTTGGTGTGGAGGGAGGCAGGCAGCTCTAGATGGACTGAAAACTTCAATTGGATTATGGTACTGCGAGGGGATAGTTACTGGAACCTCCGCAAGGGGACTTTCCACAGAGGTGGCTGCCAAAATTGTAGTTCTATGATTGCCAGAATTGAGCCCCCACTGTTTTACCCTCGCTGTACTCCAATCTAATACAGGATTGTGAACCCTCAGCCACGGCAGACCCAGCACCATGAGTGGCACGGAATGTTCAAACGTAAAATTTCAATTTCTCCTCATGGTCCAGGTTTATTCGGATCTGAAGGGGCTTTGTCTCCTGAATTTACTTTGATTCTTGTCAAGTGTAGTTAAAGAAAGAGTCAATGAAGGAGACTTGACTTTCTGCAAAAAAGGGGTGTTATGTCCTTCTGCGTTGGTGTTATGTCTGTTAACTCTGCAAAATACAAGTCACATTCAAGTAGGAAACTCCTGCAAGTTGAAGGATCTCCACCATACCTCACAGGCTGCGAAGTGTGGCGGTCAGCCTTCATGAATGTGCGAGTTGTATGAACCACCTCCACGAGTTGCCCCACTATGTCATTCAGCTGTGCCAGTTGAGTCTGATGGGTGGCAACCTGATGTTGTAAGGGGTCCATCTCCAAGGGCAGGGTGTTGCTGATGCGTCCATTGGGTCAGGTGTGGACATTTGTCACATCGAACTTAGAATTAACTGAACTTAGAATTACCACAGCCTGTAAACTGTCACATAGAGAGTGAAACACGAACATACCTGGCCAGAAGTGTTTGCCCTCGTAGCGTGAGGGAAGAGCCCAAGCGCGAACAGAAGCGAGATGGCTGGTTGAGTCACGCACGTTGTTCTGTGAATGCTCTGAGAAAGAGTTAGATTCCCACAGAAACCAACGTTAACACTCATGCATACAAGGTAAGTGAGTACTCACGTGAATTCTGAGGTGGAGACGGCATGGCAAGAGAGTGTCGAGACTCAATGACTGAACAAAGCGGATTAGCCTGTTTCCTGTTTATATACCTTGTGACGTGCTCATTTCCTATGACCTTTGCACGTCACCTGATATGTGCATGTGACATAAACATAGAAGGGGACAACACACATAGAGAAGCACACCGTTACCAAACTCTCCACTGCCATGGGAGATTCAGCTGCGAATTTGTGGCCAGTCCGTTTGTGTGCTCCTCCAGTGCTCCAAACCAAGACAGGATTTCAAAACCCACATGCCGACCCAAGCTGGCCTAAGAATGAGGGTGTCCACACAAAGGCTGATTGGTTCGGCTGGGGTTTTACACACACACACACACACACACACACACACACACACACACACACACACACACACACACACACACACACAACCAGCCTCATTTATTTACCTTACCAGAGAACTGTGAGAAACTTGCCAATCCTACATGCTTAAAGTCAACTTGAAACCAAAATTGACCCCTTTAACCTGCTAATTAAAATATCTTGTTTTTTAACCGAAGTGTAGTTAAGTGAAATGTAGTTTCCTGCCCCTAAATCGTCTCCTGGAGTTCGGATTACCTCACCGTGCACCAGCAATGGGGGAAGAAATTGTTAACCAATAAACCAAAAAAATAACCCTCCTTTCACCACACCTATCATCAACTGACTTGATAAGCTTAGAGACCCTCTCCAAATCGGGTACTTCACAGGAGGAGGAACAATGTTTAGTTTATGAAAACAAGCATTTGCTCCAGTTCATATCTGAGTATTTCATTGTTCTGTTTATGTTCACACAATGTAAAGGGCAGTTGCTGTGCCCTTTAAAAAAGACATTACGTTTTGATACGACAGTGGCAATGTCAGTGGCAATGAGTTTAATTTTACATTTTAATTGCTGTTTAATTACATTCTGTTCTATTGGTTCTGCAAGTGTTGACTCACAAACACACTCACACCTGACACATCTTTAGTTCTTGCTCATGTTGTCCTTTGGTAAATATGTTTACTTCTACTTGAGCCCTTTCTCAGTTGATATAACATGACTTTAACTTGGGGATGAAACCCGTCAGTACAGCTTTGTGTGCTGAAAATAAAGCTTGAAAAATATATGAATACATGAAATATATTTATAATTTTACATATTCATCTTTAAAATCTAAAATGAACTAAATTAGTTGCATATTATTAGGCACTTCTACTTTTACTGTTTTTAATGTATTTTTGCTTTTGCTGTGGTGTCTCAGCTGTATGGAGGTGGTGTGTATGTAGTAATCAGATATAGAAATTGATCCAACAAAAATTCCACGTCAAGTATGTTGTCATTTAAACCCTATACGTAGTATAAAGTGAAACAAAAAATGTTCCTCCTGGGCCATGTTGGAACATAAAGAACAAAAACAAAACAGAGTGCAAAAAGAAAGAACAAGATTTTAAAACACAAGCACAACAATACAATGACACAACCGAAACAATATAAATGCGAAAGAGTGCAGTATTGTAAGAGTATTGTACCTGAATAGAAACAGGACAAAACAAATGTGACTGTATGTAAATTAAGGGAATGGTACAGTGAGAGTTTGTTTGTGGCGTTTTGACAGTTTGGTTGTAGTTCTTTTTTATAGGCGAACAGTTAAGTGTTTATTTGGTGCTTAGGTGAAGGAACCATTTCAGTTCAGGAACGTGTTTTGGTGTGTAAAGAACAAATATAACTTAGCTCTGATTCAGGAATCTCTATGTGAGGGGAGCTCTCCTCAGTCTCCACAGGAAGTAGAGATATTTCTGGGGTTCCCTGGCAATGAAGCTGGTGTTAAGGGTTCATGTGGAGATTCTCCATTATTTGAACACCAAGGAACCTGTAGCTCTAGACCTTCTCCTTTCCACAGAGAAGCCATCAAAGCTCAGAAGAGAGTGATCACAGAATGCTCTCCGGAAGTCAACAACCATCTTTTGTTTTTTTGTCCACATTAAGAGCTAGGTTGTACTTCCCCACTGTTCAAACACACCATGGTGGTGTCATCATCAAACTTTACGATGTGGTTCGAGCAGTTCATTGCCTTACAGTCGTGGGTCAGTGTGAACAGCAAAGGGCTGAACACACAGCCTTAAGAGGCTCCTGGTGGGGCAGCTGGTGGTCTGGTGGTTAGAGAGTTTCCCCTGTGATTGAAACGTTGTGCATTTGAATCCTATGACTGCTAGTGGTACCTCTGAGGTGCCCTTGAGCAAGGTACTGTCCCCACACAATCTTTCTTCTAAAGAGTGTGTGGATCATTAAAATGTATATACATTCGAAAGAAAGTGTGTATTTTCCCTGGGCGCTGTGTCGCTGGCTGCCAGCGGCTTCACTTGCAGTTCTGCACTGTGTGCTGTGCTGTGGTGTGTTCACGTGAGACAAATGGATCCCTTACACACATTCCTCTGTGTGGTGGTGCTGGAGATGTAGCTCCCGATCCTGACAGACTATGGTCTCCCAGCCAGGAAGTCCAGGATCCAGTTGCGGAGTTGCTGTTCAGGCCCAGCAGTCTCAGTTTCCCGAACAGATGCTGAGGAATGATGGTGTTAAATGCTGAGCTGAGATCTATTTATCCTTTTTATTTAGATGGGGGAGAGCCAGGTGAAGGGTGGTCTATTCAGTCACCCTCAGGAAGTCCATTCAACATTTTGTTCCTATCCACATGTTGAAACAGACAAAGTAACTTCACAAGAAAAATCTCAAAGCCGTCCCTGGTGGACAGTTATGCTTGCAGTCCTGACTTCTGTAAAACAAGATAAACACAACGTCAGATGTTTCAAACAGCCTAGCAGAAAGAGCTAATTGTATCCAAATGCTTCATCAGCAGTTCAGGTGCCAGAATAAACAGTGAGTCAGGAAACACGTTCTGTGAAAACATTATCGAAGGTCACTGAGAAACATTACCAATTAAACGGAAGGTGACAGTGAAAATAAACCATCTGTGGTAATGACTACAATCTTGCACAGATTATTTAACCTCCGATTCAGTCTAATTCCAGTGGAATATTAGTTAGTGTTTTGTTGTACACTGGTTCTAGTGCAATTTTTCTTCAAATGTCCTTCAACAGATTTGGATTGTAACAAAACATAGGAACACACCAAAAGAGGTGCCTAGGGCGAAACTAATGAATAATGGTTAATGGCTAATATGTTTCCTCATGCGACACAAACCTTTACACTTGCTATCAGCAGTTTTCAGCCTGTCTGAAACGTCTTTAAAATGATTCACTGAACTCTAATCACAGAGAAAAGCAGAGACGTGACATGATATTACAGTCAGAAGACTGTATACTGTCCAGCTGAGCAATAGTGTACAATAATTGTAAGCGATCTACTATGGTTCTCCAGGGCAATTCGGTTGAGACGTTCCAAGTATGGGACTATGTGGTGTTTGCATGCCTGTTTGTGGTTTCATCAGGTATTGGAGTCTTCTTCGCGGTGAAAGAGAGAAAAAAGAAATCATCCAGGGAGTTTCTGGTGGGGGGCCGTCAGATGTCCTGTGGTCCAGTGGCACTCTCCCTGACGGCCAGTTTCATGTCAGCAGTGACTGTTATTGGAGCTCCGTCAGATGTGTACCGCTTTGGGGCCTCGTATGTTATCTTTGGAATTGCCTACACGTTTGTGGTCATCCTCACAGCGGAGCTCTTCCTTCCTGTGTTTTATCGGTCCGGCATTACCAGCACTTATGAGGTACAAACTTATGGAAAAGTTACTTTTCTCTGGAATATTTTTTTTTTGCAGTGCAACGCTGTAGCCCCTTCATTTCACATTTTAGAAATGTATAATATTTCCAGCATATCACACCATGTTAGACACTGATGGAAACTAAATGGGTTTTAACAGAGTGTATGCTCTCTTTCTGACAGTACCTCGAGCTACGCTTCTGTAAACCGGTTCGCATAGCTGCTACCCTCATTTACATGGTGCAAACGGTGAGTTCAGTAAAAAACTCATATCTCGTTTATAAAAATGGTTCTTCAGTGTCATCGCTCAAAGAATTCTTTGTGGATTTTTTTTACGATGTAAAGTAACAGATAATTACACAGAAAAATATGTTTAGTGTATCTGATTCAAATGTTTGCATGTTGTCTTCTTGACTAAAATACACAACAACAAGAGTTAGCTGAATAAGTTTTGTAGACTGATGTACAATATATTATTAATGTAAAAATTATGCTCACATTTGAATCAAATAAATTGTTAAGCATCATTTTCTGAATGGTTCATGACCAAGGCCATGCTCAACCGCTGTTTTTGAAACCACACAGATCCTGTACACAGGAGTAGTGGTGTATGCTCCAGCTCTAGCTCTTAACCAAGGTAAGTTATTCACTGAATGACACTATTACTATGTAGGTTTTACAGCACTACTGATAGATTAATGCAATAATTAAGTAATAGCATAGTTATATTTGCTTTGTGTACTAATAAAATACTTGGGTTAAAATGTATAATTCCCAAACATTTTCCTCCAGTGACAAAGTTCAATCTATGGGGGTCAATAATTGCCACCGGTGTGGTCTGTACCTTCTACTGTACGCTGGTGAGTAGGGGGAGATGGCAGTTGCCTTTTATGCTGACATAGAGACAGTTCTTTTCCACCTTCTCTCATCTTGGTTGTAACTACAGTTTTATTGGTGGAAGCAGATTGCAGTGTACTCCTTAGATAAACCTTAAGCCCGCACGTCATGCTGTGTGTCTGTGCCATCACAGGGAGGACTAAAGGCCGTGGTGTGGTCCGACGCATTCCAGATGGTGGTGATGGTTGTTGGTTTTCTCACTGTGCTGGTGCAGGGCTCGGACAGAAGTGGAGGAATTGAAGCAGTGTGGAAAACAGCACAGGCTGGAGAAAGACTAAACGTGTTTGAGTACGTCCCACCTGACCTGTTCATAACCATAAGTTTAAGAGAATGTTTTCACCTATGTATCTGTAAGACAGCATACTTTTTGTTTTAATGCAACAAGATTAACCACTTACACTCTGAACTTTGAATTGTAAGAATGGAGTTTAATTTTTTTTTTTTGACGAGTTTTCTTCCTAGTTTTGTCATATCCAATTCCACCCACTGTCTAGGACTCTAGGAATCACATGAAGTTACCAATGTTGTGAGGGTAATGGCTGGCATGACAGCAGAATCACATGTGGCACCGCAGCATCTTTCCAAACCGCTGCTAATACAATAACATTGTTAAGCTGAACATCCTTCTAAGAGATCACTAACCCTTTGTTCAGCTAACAGATGCCCATGCTGGCTAGTATTGTGCTGAGTGATGGGGGATCATCCTACCCACTCAGACAGAGTTAGTCCAGTCGTGCTTTCTTAGACTCTCAGCAACAGATGGCTGTGGAGATTTTTTTGTGCAAATGAGTGTGATAAACAATAATGAGGTAAAATAGTAAGGTAAAAATAAGTAACATAAGTAATACATGGGTTCTATACCAGGTAAAGATTTTTACTAGAGTTGTTTGTCCAGGTTAACAACTCTTTTGAAATCTTTCTTCTTAAGAGTGTGTGGATCATTGAAATGTATATATATTCAAAAGAAAGTGTGTATGTTTTTTTGTAGCTTTGACCTCAGTCCGCTGAGGCGTCACACGTTCTGGACGGTTACTATAGGGGGCATGTTCACATGGTTGGGTGTCTATGGTGTGAACCAGTCGACCATTCAAAGGTGCATTTCCTGCAAGACGGAGAACCATGCTCGCTGGTGAGTTCTGATCAGAGTGTGTGTATGTGGCAGAGTCACTGTGATCAAAGTGGTTGAGAAAAGATTAACTCTCTCTCTCTCTCTCTCTCTCTCTCTCTCTGTCTCTATCTGTCTGTCCTCCTCAGGGCTCTGTATCTGAATCTGCTGGGTCTTTGGTTGATTCTGTTCTGTGCTGTGGTCTCAGGACTCATCATGTATGCTTTCTACTCCCGCTGTGACCCTTGGACAGCTGGTTACATATCTGCTCCTGACCAGGTAACACTCTCTGAAGTTACACTTCACATTGTCTGGACTCTTTCTCAGTAGTTCATGCCTCAAAAGGGGTTTCACCAGATGAAAATGTATAATTGTGAACTGCTTTGCCAGCTCATGCCATACTTTGTGCTGGATATACTGGGCAGTTTCCCAGGCCTGCCTGGGTTGTTTGTGGCCTGCGCTTTCAGTGGGACCCTCAGGTGAGTAAGCTAGTGAATTCCCTTTCTATTTACTTCCCCCACCCCTAACACCACCCGCACCACCACCACAAAAATGCAAGGTTATTTTTTATTGGTCTTTATGTTTATCCCAGTTTATTATAAAATGTAATGAACTTCGCAGTATGACTCCAAATAACTGTTTTAGCTGAGCCATCAGTTCCACAGCCTTTAAATTCCTGGATAGAGAAAATGAATTCCTGCTATTTTGTGGCTTTCAGCACAGTGGCTGCCAGTATCAACGCTCTGGCCACAGTTACGTACGAGGATTTCGTGCAACAGTGCTGTGGAGATATTTCCACACAAGCCGCTACCTGGATCAGCAAAGCACTGTGTAAATACAACCTTCTTTTAGTCCTTCTGAATAACTTCTTTCAACAGATTCAGCTGACTGTGCATGATGATGGCTAACATAATTTAGAGTCATAAACAATTAGAGTGACGTAGAGCACCTTGTGTCCTTCCTCCGCTTCATGTGTAAAATTGTGCAGGCCTTATGAGTTAAAAATAACCTGAAACTTTCTTGGAAAAAGTAAAACAGATCATATGAGACTACAGCCTCAATTAGGAGTGGCCTGTGAAAATATTTTTCCAAGAGGAGACCGGTGTAGGGCTCAGAAATGGTCAGAAATGAAAGCGTCCTAGTGAATCTGAACACGATCAGCTATCATAACAGTTTGCTGTCAGAGCACATTGCAGGGTAAGAGATGTGATCAGCCTGTGTGAACACCTGAAACAGCAGAGTACGGTGTAAACATGACTTCACTTTGGCACCCTAGGGCTATGGACACAAGAACGAGTGTAGTGTTTCGAAGCACAAACACCCTGAAGCTGTTGCTTTTAGCAAGAACATTAGGAAGAAGAAAAATGAGTCAACTGTACAACACTGAATATTATCAAGATGTTATTCATCTAGGATGTCTCCATAGTACAGCCAAATTAACCCAATGGCCCTGCCTAATCTGCATATAAGGTAATGTGTTCTGCCCTGCAGGTGTGGTGTTTGGAGTGGCCTGCACCAGCATGGCAGTGGCAGCATCATACATGGGAGCGATTGTGCAGGTGAAAAGTGGTGCAAAAAAAAAAAAAAAAAGACTGAATTTTAGGCATTTAAAAAAATACAAAATACTAAATTGTATACATTTAAAATGTCTTGTTCCTGTTCACTGTGGGCTACATTAACAGAAGATACACTATATGGACAAATGTATTGGAACGTTTGGCCGTTACACAAACAGGGACTTTAATAATATTGCATTCAAATACACAAACTTTAATAAGGAGTTGGTCCCCCTTTACAGCTGTAACAGCTTCCACTCTGCTTAGAAGACTCTCCACAAGATTTTGGAGAGTTTCGTTGGGAATTTGTGCTCATACATTCTGTAGAGCATTGAATGAGATCAGGCACTGATGTTGGTCGAGGTGGTCTGACTCGCAATCTCCGTTGCAGTTTATCCCAAGGGTGTCGGATGGGGTTGAGGTCAGGGCTCTGTGCAGGCCAATCCACAAAGTTGGAATCATGCCGTTGTCCAAAATGTCTTGGTATGCTAAAGCATTAAGTCTGCCCTTCACTGGAAGTAAGGGCCCAAAATCTGAAAAACAAAGGTGCCCCAATACTTTTCTCCATATAGTATATATTATAAAACCATATTATTTTGAGGAATTTTCTAAAAATCCTGTTGGCATGATATTTTCGGACAATTCAAAGTGTATTCAACATCATATTGTGTCAAAACAAAAAAAAAAAAGGGGGATACATGGTTCTGCTCTAAGTGTGTCATTTTGTAAATTCAGTATGTAAATTTGTTTCTCCAAAACTCCAGGCAGCTCTCAGTATCCATGGCATGTGTGGGGGACCCATGCTCGGCGTGTTCTCTCTAGGAATCGTCTTTCCTTTCACAAACTCTAAGGTTGGTTCAAACCCTCAGCGCTGACGTCTGTCAGTTACAGTCGGAAAGTTCAATACATTATGAAACCTCAGATTTCCTTATGAAGTCATTTTACCTCTTATTGTAAGTGTCCGGAAGCTGTAATTAACAACAACGGCTTTACAACAAAGTACTGATGTTATTAATTAATTGTGACTGAATACTTTATTCTATCAGTTTAGTATTTTTTAAAAACGTATTCTAATGTATTTTTGTTTATGTTTATGAACACATACCTTCTGTTCATATTTACAAATACAAAATAAAAAAATGTGTGTGCCAAGTAAATTATACGCACCTTCCTGGTCTGTCTTTAGGGGGCATTTGGAGGTCTGCTGCTGGGCATAAGCCTGTCATTCTGGGCAGCAGTAGGAGCCTTCATCCACCCTCCACCTCTCAACTACACAAAGCCTCTGTCGTTGAGCACTGAGAACTGTAGTCTCCTGACCAGCACAGCTGCTGCAGTCACACAGACACCTCTGCTCCTGAGCACACCTGCCAGCTCAGACAGGTACCATAGCCTGTTGTTGCTACTGTAAGAAAAACATGTACATTAAGAAAGAAAACTTTATAGGAGAAAGGGACTGTGTGATTAGCATCTACTGTGTTATTAGCATCTATTAATCATTTGAAATAAAATAAAAATACATTTGGATTTTCGCACAATGTAAAGGGCCACCTTTAAAAACTACAGTGATGAAAGTATGATGTGCAATTGTTACTTTTTATTAATATCAGTGGTCTCAGTTTTGCTTTATGAAATAAATCTAAGCTGTTTGTTCAATACCATGCATTTTCCCCCTTAATGTTGTTTCTGTTGTATGTGTGCCAAAAGCAGTAATCCATTTTCACCAGAACCTTCCCCATTTCTTATAATTAAACATGCTCTTTCTGTTACTGTGTATTTAACGCAGATATGTAAATACACTCCAATTGGCTACTCTGTACTGTGCCCAGTTCAAAAGGTGATCTAGATTTTAACTCTCCCTTTAACTTCTATGTGAATAAGCAGGACTAAACTGCAGTAGGACACAGCGGGGTTAAACGTAAATGGGCTGGTTGTCTGGTCGTAGCTCATACAGGCTATTTTTGTATGAGAATGAATGGTACATTTAGACACTTTACGTACTACAGCAGTTAACACTCCTGTAAAGTCAATCTGGTCTCCTGTCTAGGCCTGCTCTGGCTGAGTCCTGGTACTCCATGTCCTATCTGTACTACAGTGCAGTGGGCTTTCTAGCTACTGTTATAGGAGGCCTGCTAATCACACTGTTAACAGGTGAGATGCCAGCAAGAACACATACACACACACACACACACACACACACACACACGCATTAAAGACAGGTTTTGTGTTGTTGTAGACAGGTAGGAAATGCTTATAACTACTGCACACAGCAAGCTCAGTCTGACACTGACAATTAAGACTCAGGCATATTACTGATTTACAAATTATTTGTTATGTTTCCACTTTTCACTGGATGGGCCTGTGGTCTTTTGTCTTCAGGCCCCTCTAAGCCACAGGAGGTGAAGCCGTGGCTGGTTCAGCCAGTGTGTGACCTGTTCTGCTTCTGCTCAGAGAAATACAGGCACTTTTGCTGGTGTGGGCTCGACCATGCAGAGGAGAAAGTGGTGAGATACTTAATTTAAACTGTGTGAAGACAACAGACTCAGAATGTGTTGCATAGACTTTGAGTGAACAAATTCTGACCCCTTGCTTATCTCAGCAGGGTGGTATGGAATTTGGAACAGCATGGGAGAATCACCCCGACCAGGACAAAATCATAAAAACGCAAGAAACGAGGAAGAAGCAAAGTTACGACTTACAGCATGAGGGTTATACCAATGCTACTTTTGTCCCAGATTCAAACAGGCAAGTTCTGTCAAAACTGTAATCAGTGGAAAAATACTTGAGTCAAAACCAAAAACCACTCCAACCATTTCAGTTAAAAGATACAATCAATGATTTATTACAGAAAAGAGTGATATCCAAATTTATGTTACAGTCTTTTTGTACAATTTTATTTTCATACTGTTTTTTTTTTTTTTACATGTAAACAGGGATGGTGTAAACAAAGCACATTGTTGATACCATTTATGTCTCCAAAGTATTGAGTACAAATCAGAATGTGCTGTGCTATTGTACTGAATTGTTCCACAACTACAACTGGACTCAGAACTGGACTGGAGGGCTGTTTGTAGAATTCTATTGATTGTAACCCACTGAGTGAGCACATATTGCCACGTTTACACATTATCCATCAGATCATTACAATTTTGCATATCACACTCTTGCATAATGCATATTAATAAACTCTCTCATAACTACACTCAGCCTTAACATTCCTCTAAACCATGTCACACAGAAAGCTACCCACCCACTGCTCTTTCATCTGAAACCTGATTTGTGAAAGTAAATCAGATTGCTTAGTCCTTAGAGTGTAAGACTGAAGCATTTGGTGTAATAATAAGTGCTCCTGCTCTTAATTAATAACCATGTTTGAAGTATTGATCATGTCGCTATGGCATATAGCATGCTCTACTCAAACATTTTTGTGTGCTTTTGCCAGGCATATTCAATGTGGGTACTGTGTGTACATCAAAGTGTTGTTACTAGGTACCAAAGAATGACATTCACTCATCACACAGCCCTGAAAAATAGGTGTAAAATAAATCTTTACATCAAGGCTGTTATCAGTTCATATACATTTCAGAAGACATAAGCTAATTGACCTATCCATGCTCTGCACACAAATAGATTCCTTTCATAGCAACCGTTGGTAAAACTAAATCCCATACAACCTAACGAGGAACTGTAGTGCACAGCTTGTCAAAATCTAAAAAAAAAAAAAACCCACACACACACGTCACGTTAGTGTGAACAAGTAGTTATGACAGAGTCATATAATTTACGTCATATTATCTCCAATTTTTTTTGTTAGAAATACAATATAATCGAGTACAAATGTTATTAGTACTAGTTAGAGGACTGACATTTGACATGTAAAAATCTAATTGTGACATGTCCACATTCAAAACACCAATAGAAAGTATTATATTTCAGTATGTAAGAGAAATATGTTAAAATGAATGAACTACTTTATTTCATTTTAAGTGAAATGTCTTGTTTTTACTACTATTAAGAACATTTTGCTTGTTCAGAATTAATTTCTGACAAAAACGCTTATACTTGTTATTTAAAACCCGTGTAGTTTTGATGAAATTGCTGCTGTGGCATTTTAAACCTGAAACTCAGTATTATGTAGCAAATCTGAAGTCCAACCTGAATTCGTAGATGGAGCATGGACAGGTCAACTGCATCATGGGGATATTCAGAATTAACACGAGTGACGGCTGCTCACTGATCAGTTTTTCTCAGTACTAAGCTTATGAGGCCATGCAGACTCCACAGTAAAAGTGCACCAATATACACATGTTTCTCAAGGAGCTCCGGATGGACACAACTGTCATGGCTGAGATCATGCATAGATTGCCAGAATACCACAGACATCATGGCAAGAGAACAGCATGTTACACATCACTATACATTTCAGCCGGAGGAACCAGAAGCCTTTTCCCACTTTAACTACAGCGCTTTGCAGGACCACAAATGGAAATGCATTACTTAGTGTTGCAAATAATAAAAAAGCTCATGTATACGTAAATTAATTAATTAGTTTCTGTAATGATATGACAAAGTAAATATATACAGTTTTGTCATGATTTTGCCATAGGTAGAGATAAAAGGAATTCACATTGTTGAAGTACCTTCAGATTTTGTGCCATATTGCATTGCGGGCCCAAACCAGGCAAGCATTTCATTGTGTTGTGATGTTGAGGTACAAGGAAATAAGCCATGCTTTTAAAGTGCTTTTCTTTCTATGATGTATGGGTATGCATTAATATCCATGCAGATTGAAAGTGCAAAAATATCTATGCAATAAAGCAAATGTAGATCTAATTGTGAGCTAAGAAAATATGGTTTCAAGTTGTTGTCATATGCAAACATTTACAGAGGCCTGAGGAAAACAGATACATTGCCTTGGGTTTGGGGGAGAGAAGAACAAAAAGCATGCTAGCAGCATTCAGTTCAATGGCTCTACACACACACACACACACACACACACACACACATTATTTCTCTCTCACACATACGCACATAAAAACAGAGCAATTTTAAACCGATATGTACAAATTAGATGAAATCAGAGAAGAAATCAAACCAAACAGTAGCTGACACAAACTTTTCCACAGCATAACGAGCCAACAGTTAACATAAAAAAAGTTCGTCCTGATCTTGCGTACTTATTTCAAGCAAGTGCTACTTCTCCCTAGTGCTATAAGCGTCAGGTGTAATTAAGTGTTATAATTTAAATGTGTACCACATGGGCCAGAGGCGAGTGATGATTATAGACTTCCATGGTAGATGTCAGTTTTTCTTTGTTTCTTATCATGGCGGAAAAACTCGAAACATTTTCTGTTTTTCCACCACATTTATGTAAGCATGGATGAACGGATCACGTGCAGCTGCAGGCACACATATCGTACCCCAAGCACGGCAGCGCTTGAATACTGCCATGTTTATACCACGCAGTATAAAGCCAGGCATCTGGACAAAGACAGAAGCTATTAACAGAAAGAGACAGATGGAAAAGCAAAAAAATAATAAATTAATCAATTATTTAGAAAAAATTTATAAAACTTCAGAAAATTAAAAGTACCATCATTCTGCCAAGGTTTACAGTTTGCGTTACCCTAAACAAAATGACATTAAAACATCGGCATGCTATTCTTGGGGTGATATACAGTATATTCTATATAGATATATAATTATATATCAATTGCTGTCTTTTTGCATAAACAATGTCTTTTTTTGGTAGTCATATGACCAGAACTGTCACGTTTGTAAGAAGAGGACATGTGAGATGCTGGCGAGAGGTGAGAGGGACAAAGCCAGTCAGTGTCAGAGCGTTCGGAAGAGTATCAAACACGGCCACAGAGGCAAACTGCGCTGAGAGTCTGGATGATTGCGGGAAATTAGCTGCCAGAGAAAAAAAAAAAAAAAACAGGGACAGAGAGAAAGAGATGGAAGCAAGTGCGAAAGAGAAATACAGGGAGAAAGACAGAGGGGAGAACGCTATAAAGAGTGACAAAAGAGTGTATTGAGGTAGAACCCCAAAGCTCTACATCTGCATAGTAAACAATACAATTGCATGGGCGTCCTGTTCCCTTTTGAAAACTGTGACACAGCATAGCTGTGTCAGGAAAGAGCAGGTGTGGGCAGAAGACGGTCAAAGTGCCAGGATTCAAACCAGAGTGCCCACATTCAGCAAGAAAAGCTCAACGGGTGGCCAGAGGGAGCAGAGCAGACGATGGGGAGGACTTGTTTGGGGCAGAGCTGGACGGCTCACTCTGTGGGGCAGAGCCTGTTCTTGGTAAAGCTTGAGACTTACAAGTTTCACCAGTTGATTCATCCGCTGTGACCATTAGGAGAGGACAGCACATAGTTCAGTAAAGCTGGCCACCCAAAGCAGCGGGATGGACATGCAAATGTGTGTGTCTATGATGCAAGTACGCCGCTTTGCATGTTTTCCGCATGGTCATCCACTGAAAGTCCATGTCATTTATGTGTGCTCTCGTATGATGCGTGTTTGGTGCGTGTGTGTGTGCGTGTGTATGATATGTCAGTCTGATAGGCATTGCTAAGGCCACTCATGGTGATAACGCTTGCCGTTTTTCTTCCTTTCCTTCTGCAGGTGTTCCAGCTCTGCTTCGTACATCATCTCCTGCATCAGGTACTTCTCCCTGCGCATGCGCTCACACAGGTCTTTAGGCATGTCAGGGATCAGGTGAGCGATGAAGGTCTTAATTCCGAACACTAAGTGCTGGGGACAGGAAGAACGGTACATAGTCAGGACATACACACATACAAAACACCTCATACAAACGGACCGGTTGCTACAGGTAAAATGGTCTTTATTTACCGAGTCAAATAACCAGCGACAACTAGGCCAGTTTAAACTGGAGTCCCTGTAGTTGCTGAATAACAAGCCTTAGCATGTAATATGTCTAGACACTTAAGGAGAGCAAAATACTAATTTAAGGTCCTAAATTAAATAACAAGAGTACATACACTTTTAAATCACAAATCATGGAAGACTGAACAGTTCAAATGCATTTATTTATTTGTATAACAAACACAATGACATCCAGTGTCAGAAACCACATAAACACAATCCCTATTTAAGATTTAATAAACTTGATATGGCTTGTGGAAAGTGTGTGATGATTCAGCCACGGAGTTTGCAGGCATTTTCAGAAGTTGTAAGATTTCATTACTCGGATATTACATTGGCCGCCTAGCTTCAGTGTAAAACTACAGAAACAAACACTGGACACTAAATATCCCTTGGCTGTGAGGGAAAATTTAATCTGTGCTGAATTATTGTTTTAAACAGAGGGTTAATGTATACAGTTAAATCACCACCAACATACTGTATATTATCTTTGACAAGAATTAACAATGTACTGCCTATGCCCTCATATGGACCATAAAGTGAGTTGCCACGGTGCCATTAAAACTAGTATAAATTAATTGGTAACAACTGTGAAACTAGTAAGGTTTATCACTGTGTGAGTGAGAAGTGTGGGTTGACATGCAGGTTTTCATTCCAAACAAGCTAGAACTCACATTAACAGATGTTTGAGATTGAGCCCAACTGGTTAAACAAGTGGAATCATGTGTGCTCCAACTACACCTGCCCTCTGTGGATGAGACTGGACCCCCTGGGTTAAGGGGTTAACACAGATGACATGGTACTGACACTCCAGCTGCTGTGGAAAGTCACTCTGTGAGCCACTCACCTCGAAGACGATAATGAAGGCCAGTCTGGCAGCAAGTACGTGCCAGAACTGTAATGTGAACTCGTAGGGCTCTGAGCTCCATGGAGGTGCTCTGTAGTCCCGATATCTGCAGAACAAGAGGCCCAGGGCGTTTAGACACAACTAATGCACAGCAATTTATTTGAATAAAACAAGGGCAGCACATGTGCATTTTTACCTGCAATATCGTGTCTGATACTGACTTTCATTCTTTGGCTCACCCATGTCAAACACAGACAGACTGCTGTTCATATATCCTTTCAGGCATCTGTAAACACACACACACACACACACACAGAGGAACACAGACACTATATTAAACCAGAGAAAGTGGGTCTTATAATAACAATTTGAGAACACTGTGTTTGAAATTCAATTCCTCTGTCTAATGTGTTTAGCCAAGTACAGATAATCTCATTTGCTCGCGTTGTAAAAAGGAGTCAATTCCACATGATATTGACTTCCAGTTCCAAAGAACTTACACCATCAAATAACAGCATGATGTCACTCCCTGCAAAGCCAAATTATGTCAGAGCTGTCCCCAAACTACCCTTCTTACAACAACAGTTTCAGTGCAATAAATCCTAAGTTTGTTTTGAGGAGGGAATGATCTGTACTTGTGAAATGTATTCTTTGCAAAAACACAACAACATTACTCACTTCTACAAATGAACAATACTTGCTTTCCATGTAGTCACTAAATACTTAGACTTAAAAAGTATGTGCAGTATAAGGAATTAAATACACAAAATGACTAAAAGATGTTTCTTTACTGTTCATGCCGGTAGCCCTTGTCCACACAGGGCCCGTATTTGAAGGCGTAGACAAAGCGAGGAATATAGTCAGAGGTGATGGCAATGACAAAAGCATTTGTAATGACAGCTACCACTCCAATGCCCTCCAGGATACCATGCCAGATACCTGCCCAGAGACAAAAGAGCACTCAAATTATGCAGCAGTGGCTGAGGAACACACACACACACACACACACACACACACACAAAAGCTGTTTTAGATTAACAAACACATGCATCGAGCAAAAGCTGTTTTAGATCACTAGACAAACTCACACATGAAAGGAACAAACTAAACCATAACTGCTGCAATTACTGCCACAAATGTTCTGCAACTCATGAAGTAAACAGAAACTCATATTATTTGAAATAGTTACGGAAAATATTAAAAACAAATGATTGAAAATTCTGGAAAGGGAAGTAAAGCAGGCCTGCTCGTAATAATTTCAACTGAGACCTAGAACCAGCTGACTGTCTGACGCTGTTCTTGCCGTTTTACTTTGACTGACAGTGAGATTAGTGACTCAAATTAAATGGGGCAACAGGCAGTAACATGCAGAGGAAATCAAGGCCTTCAGTAACGCTGTCATAGACATGTTGTGTCACATCAAAGGACAGTAGACTATGATCGATGTCCAATTGTCAGTGACCTACAATTGGCTCCAACATCACAAAGCCCTTGGGTTGGATGGTAAGTATTGTACCAGCCAAAACACACCAACACATACACCCACTTGAAGTGTGCTTTAAAAATACATATATATATATATATATATATATATATATGTATATATATATGATACATGTTATATATATGTTAAATATATTTGAATTAAGATTTTTGTCTCAAAAATAATTTTGTACTTAAGACTGTTCATATTTGTTTGCAATTCAGCATGTTTTCAGATCAAAAAGAATACAAAAACATACTCAGATGCTTTAACTGGTTTGTACATATTTTCACTGGAATAAGAAAAGTTCTCCTCTTAACACTTTTCACATCATTTAAAACTAGTAAGTGCCTTTTATGTTGGAGAAATTTTCATGGACCAATAGAAATTTTGTGACCCTTTTAAAGAAACAAGGTTTTCTTACATCAATAAGGCCATACATCAAAATCTAATACAAACTCATGCACGTTTTATTTAGCAGCCTGGAAGGCTCAACGGACTGACCGATGTCAGTTGCTCTAGCCGGCATCGGTCTCCTCCACTGTGTCACAAACTTGTACGCGTCCAGTCTGATCTCGATGATGTTGTTGAGCAGAGCCAGCAAAGGAGCCAAAGGAAATGCAGCCACAAAGATGGTGGTGAAACCAAACTGGAGGACTGTGGAAACATAGCGTTATTTCTCTATTATTATCTTATAAGTCACAAAACATGTCATGTTTAACATATTTAATGTGTTACGTTACACATGTAACACGTTTTTATGAGATTTCTAATGTTTCACTTGCACTGTTAATAGCTTACTTATGGATCTCTAGAGCGTTAGAGAAGTATACCATGTTCTTCAGCACCACTCACCCATTTCCAGGTACTCATCTACCAAGCCATGGGCGTTCATGGGCTGCAGGTTCCAGTCTTTGTCCCACTGTGGAAGCTTCTCTTTACTTTCTACATTATTCTGCTCTCCCACTCTCCTCATCTTCCGCCGAGACCACCAGTTCTGAAGCAGCCTAAATATCACACAGAATGCGGCAACTTTAGGAGCAAACTATATCATTTCGCAAACCGATTAACATAATAATGTAAGACCACACATTCTCAGTGTCAGCAAATAGAAAGGTTCTGCTGTTTTTCTTTATTGGAGGAACTTGTGTAGGGTCATGCCATGTTGTGTTGTGGTTACTGCTGTTTCAAATGTGACTGTGGAATCCACAGTTGATCTGAATTGTAAATCTAACTAAAGCACAAGCGTACATATTATCTATAATACAATACTGGACCACTAATAATAATAATAATAATAATAATAAAAATAATATAATTATTCTACTTGCTGTATTGCTATAATATAATATTTCTTATATAATGTTTTCATTTTTTACATATTTTGAAAATACGTCAAGATTCTTTACAGTGTGTAAACATTTCATTCAAACTGGCCAATAGAAATGGTAAAATGCAATCCTGTTACTTTACCTTGGGTTAAAAGGTTAAGAATGTTTTTTGTTTCTTCAGTAAAGTTATCATTATGGACATATGAGACAGTTAAATACAAAACAGCATCTAAAACACAGGGATATGAACAGAATCTAACCACAGAATGTGTAACTGTCATTATCAGGGGCTAGTGTACATCTATGGACAACAGTACTGGAAAATTGGCAACATTTATTTTAAACATGCATTTCTTAATCATAGCTATTATGTCCTGCTCCTGGCAGGCTTCAGTGCACACACTCAGCAGGAGTGAGGTAGTGCGGCTCTTTGTGATGACGCGGACATTTTCTTCAGTACTGCAGCGGTAGGCAAAACCACTCGGCCATGAACCCAGGAAATGAGGAAACACCCCCGCTCCTGTGTCCTATCACAGCTCAGCTTCACTCCTTGCGCCACATCACACCGAAAAACACAACCAAACTGTGGCGTGTTCTTACACATTTGGATAAATCTAAGCCACTGAGATCTCTTTTTTGCATGGCCAACGAGTAAAACAAACACGGTATGTTTAAAAAACAAGACAAAAACGTGCTCCGTCACCCATCTGCAACCTTGAGAGACAGCTCAAAAAACTCCCTTAACAATAACAAACTTGTGCATTCTGGAAGACCAAACAGAGAGATCAGAGAGCGCAGACAGACGGACATCATAACAAACATAAACAAAGCTTGTGATGCAAACAAAGGCTTTGACGCAGACACAATACTCACGGATAGCCCAGCTCCATGAAGTTGTTCCAGATTTGTTTCAGCACCATGATCACTCCCATTTGCAGGCACAAATCAATTAGACAGCCGCTGGGATGGCACTGTGAATGAAACAAAAAAAATGAACGACATGTCTACTTTTTCTCATTAGCAACCATAAAATAGCAGGGCTGAAAACTTGCAACAAATCATTTCCAGAGATTTCACAGCAGGACTACTCATTCCTGCGACAAAACACTAACATTCACACTTTCTGGAAAGTCTGGTTGGGTAACATTTAGCCCTTCTGCAGTTCCAAGCCGGTGGATGTTCAGGGCAGCTGCATTCAGACTAAGCACCAACTGCTGAAGCAATCGACCCATATGAAGAGCCTGATGTCTGGGGCTGATGGAGAATTCTTTCGTTTCTGATGATTACGAAGGAAGTTAATTCAATAACGTACATGGGCATTTGCATCCTGCGGGCAGCAGCGGCCAAAGGCCCGGCAATAAAGTGGAGCGATATGAAGAAACTGGCAGTGCTGCAGCATGCTAATGATATCAGAGATGGTGAGCTACTTCGACAAAACTCAACCTCACTCACCTCCTCCATTCTCCATCGGTTAAATAGCTTATTATAGTCTCCCGGCCTGCCAGCGAACCTGTGAAAACACACACACACACACACACACACACACACACACACACACACACACACAATATTAGCTTTGGAACTCAATTAGACGTGCTCTAATATTATTTTCTGATGATGGAAAAGAGAAAATGCGCTCTCAGTAGGAGGACATAATCTTTCATGACAACAGCAGACCTAATAGAAAATTCCAGCAGTGAATGTAGATTGGGAACAGATTTTTTTCAAAACAGAATAAACAGTAACAGGTAAGACCCGAAGGAAAATACAGATAAACACATTAATTTAAAAAGAATATACTTTTCTGGATGTATAAACAATGGGCAGTCCAATCTCCCATTGGTTTCAATCAATGGGAGAAGACAAAATAGTCTAATTTTACATTACACTTTCACTCTATGAATGATCACCTTCCCAGGAAGAAAGCTATGTAGAATGTGGAGCTGTTCAGGTTGACGAACTGGAAGAGGAACATCTTGAGGGCGAAGCTGTTCTCCCATTCCGACTCTGTCCGTGGGTGTTCTGAAACACAAACAAGAGGGCTGTGACCTTTCGCTGTGCGTGTTTAGGCATGCTGGCATATGCAAGTCATTAGGGAACCCCTGCTCTGCACATGGGCAGCCTCTGAAGCTGAGGCCAACAAGTTAGAGTCAGGGTCCCATTAAGGAATCTACAACTTAACCTCCATTTATAAGTTTGTGGATTAACATTCCATTACTGAGACTATGGCTCCTGAGAAGATGTGAATGCCACAACACTTAAAACTTACCAAGATTAGTTAGCAAATAAGCCACTTTCTCATAAACCTGTAAAAGAAGTGAGAATTTCCTCAGAAGCATTAAAAACAAGCAGCCCTACATAAATATACAACTCATGTAACCATACTTCATTTACATGCATGCCTTTACACAGTAGCTCCTTCTACAGCACGAAAAACACGAAAACTAAATAAGCAGTACTGTAATATTCGTATAAGCAGCACACATGATTTATTTATCACTGTCAGTTGGGAGCAAATGTTTTCCTTGTTTATGTCTGAAACTCATCTGGCACTGCAGATACACAGACCATGGAAAACATCTCTGTTTGAATTCACACTATAAATTCTGAACGCTGTACAGAGAGCAGATGCTGACCACATTGAGGGACATGATGATCATGAAGTTGATGCACACTCCGGTGCCAGATGTGGCAAACTGCCAGTTCTTCTTCACAAATTCCCACTGGAAGGAGGCAAACTTCTCCATGGCGATGAGCCGAAAAACCACCACAGCAAACACAGCCGTCAACACCAGGGAGATCTGACATGGAAAGAGGGACAATGGGGCGGAGGAATTTCCATTAATGTGATCTCAACACTAAAGGAAAGAGAAGTGATAGAGAATACTTTATAATTATGTTGCGGGTCTAACAAAATCTCATGTCTAGAAAATGGTGACTTCACGGAAAAGGAAAAAACTTAAGGTAATGTAAAATGATTTGATTCCAAACAATTACAAAACACTAGTCTGTTCGTCACCAAACATTTACACAATGTTGACCAAAGTATTATGAAGTTTTGACATAAGTGATGATTTGCAAAACATAACTTTATTTAGCTAAGCTACACGAGGACATTTCCCTTTCCCTCAGAGAGAATCATGCACTGACAAATACCAGCCACCAGGGGGAGACTGTAATTTATGGCATTTTAGCATAGGCTGGACTAGTATTGCTTTTCTGAGTACAGGTAAACTTTTAGTTTATGGAAGCTACATTAGGGCACAATACTCCTCCTTTCTTTCCTGGAGCCTCATGCACTGACAGATTACAGCCACCAGGGGGAGACTGTAATCTGTGGCATTTTATCCTTGCTGGAGGGATCTTTTTGCAGTCCATGGCCTTACAAGTAGGAAACAGTGGTGGAAGGTGTGGAGTGGCATAATGTGGTACAGTGTGCTAGATTATAAGATGTTATGTAACTTTCTAGTTCTAAATACAGAAGCTCTGTATAAAATTGGCACATAGTAGGAGGGCATAGAATTACTTTAACAGTATGAGTGGCAGAGAATGCAAAAAGGAGGTTCATAAGACTGGACATGGTGGCCTACCATGAAGAAGATTCCAGACACAGAGACCATGAGGCGGCTGAGTTTGTCCGTGAAGGGCTGGAAAGGCTCTGGTTTGCCTGAGACGGGGTTCACCCTCTCCTTCCGCGAGTATTTTGCTTCAAACTGAGGTCGTAGCTCCTCCTTATCGACACATGCATGCATACATATATGAAGATAGGTGCTTCAGTATAATCTTACCTCCTTAATGGATGAATGCACTGTGCTTTTACTAGTCAACACATAGATGTATGGCATCATCGTTTGTTTTCACTGGGTTCGGTAACCTGTCCCAGGAAGACTGCAGAACAGATGATGACATCATGGATGCCTTTTCATATGGACTGGATGACTTTTGTATAAGCAGCCTACTTCTACTTCTACTGGCTCTGAGTATAAATGTTATGTTTTGCTTAAAGGTAGATTCAACAAATGTCCATCAGACACAGAAAACTCAAAGACACCAACAACACTACAACTGAAATGGAGAAAAGACAGCTACACCCAGACCCACAGTGGGTCTGTACTCAAAGGGACAGTGTTGTTGAGTCTGAATTCTGACGTTGCTGATGTCCAGAAGATGGGGGGTGTATTCTGTATGATACAGTTCTTGGTGAGACTACCTTTAAGGCTGCAAAGGCACGAAGGCACGAAACAATACTCAACATATCCTTAGACGATTTCATGCTATGGCTGTAAATGATTCATGTGCAGGATCTGTAGAAGAAAGCGCAGCATGCACCAAACACGGCAGGATAACGATAGGAGGCACACTCACAGAACACACCATGACACAGGATTTACACTAAAAGAAACACAACAAACAGCACAGATATTGGCCAAACGCGGTCTTCCAGTAATCACAGAGTAATGGCTAATTTCAGTCAGCAAAGCTCATGTTGCTATACCCAAATGTCTATTAGTAATGTGAAAAGGTAGTGAAAGTGCTTTTTTTTGTTTAAACATTTAGCTTCTATAAATGATGCTGAGCATTCATGGATAAGCAAAAGATAACAGCCTTAGCTGACAGCTCTGTCAGGTTTCTGTTTCAGGGCAAGCCTCACCTCTTCCTCCTCCCAGTCAATCAAATCCCAGTCGTACGTAAGCTCCGCCCTCCTTCTCTTCCAGAATTCAAGGAAGACTGTGGCTATAGGGGCAACACATAAAACAGTCATCCACACATCGTCATGAAAGCTGTTTTTTCCAATACAGTGGACACTGGTTACACGTGTCTATAATTTTGTTCAACCATGTTTCTTTCTGTTCAGTTTAGGACATAAATCAACAAAATTGTGTTTACATATTCAGGAGATGTTAGACATTGTTTTTCAGTACAGACTGATCCATCTATGGACCTGAATAATGCTAAAATGGGCCTAACACTGCAGATTAAATATGTTGCCCACTGATTAAATTCATAACTGCAGCAAGATCTATGAGGGCTCTGTGCAGAGTTAGCAAGTAGCGCTCCGCTGATGTTGGAAGAGCAGTTTAATATAGCTTGACCCACTTTGGTTAAAAGTGAAGGGGAGAGAGAGAGAGAGAGAGAGAGAGAGAGAGAGAGAGAGAGAGAGAGAGAGAGAGAGAGAGAGAGAGAGAGA
>JBBIGA010000126.1:8662148-8673088 GCA_037576975.1 Alestes dentex
AGAGAGAGGGAGAGAGAGAGAGAGAGAGAGAGAGAGAGAGAGAGAGAGAGAGAGAGAGAGAGAGAGAGAGAGAGAGATGTCTTTGTAGCACTTTTTAAAGCTTCTAAAACTTCCAAAGTTAATGTTTAGAAACAATCCATCAGAAAACAAGATTTTCTGTTCTGTTAATTTACATTTCAAAGGGCCCATTATAAACCCCACATTGTTCTCACTTCTGGAGTGGGCTGAACATTGCAAAAGCTTCAAAACATACTCTTCACTACGCAGTCTATATGGTCCATTTATGTAAAGAGCCAAAACAGCCTATTTTGAATTTATTGTGGTTATGATGTCATTAAATTAGTAGAGCACTGTATTGCCTGTTCAGCCAGCAGCACCTTAGCCCAATTATCAGTGTCAGAGTTATAAGAAGTGTTTCAGCCCAGCTGCTTTTCAAACAAGAACAATCAAGGGCAGCCAGTCAGAACAGGAGTCCCATCCTACATTTTCATGTTTAAAAAATAAAATAAAACATGAAAATGTAGGATGGGACTCCTTTTCTCTATAGCACTCACACACTATTAAAAAAGCAGGACGGGAGTAAAACCCCAGGGCTGAGGACCCTTCAACATCTGAATTTTACCCAGTAGGACATAGATATTTGTCCTCCTATGCAAATTTCTGATAAGAGCAAAGAGATAGACAGGAAGCAACAACTGAAATAGTTTCAATTAGGCTTGTTTTGTGGTATTCTGGGAATATTGTTGTGGTGTTGCCTGAAATGTCCGCTTTTCTGTGTTTAGTTTCAAGGTAGTCAGGAGCTTGTCTGTGGAGTTTGAGAGCAGTACGGGAGCTACCCTGGTTTCTACCCATAGTGCAGGACACAAGACGTGCTTCTGGGTATGGAAAGTACCTTAATATTTATTCATTTTAATACACTCGCACATATACACACACATCCAAACATCCACGCAGACGCGATGTGGAGCAGAGGTGATGATTACTGGCTGGTGTTGCAGACAGATCCAGGCCACGCTCGCTGCAGTACTGAGTCCACAGGGCTTAAGTTCACTCACATCAGCAAGACAGGGAGACAGAGTGAGAACGAGAGCGAGAGACAAGGAGAGATACAGGATGTCCTGCAGTAGGGGGTTGCCTGGGGGTGTTCTCTGATACACAAACACACACACATCCCATGACTGACAGCTTCCTGACACTTCAGGTTGTTTTTTTTTCCCCGCTGGACTGAACAGCTCGCTCTCCTTTCCTGAGAGGAATTTCATTAGCATTAGCCAGGCAATTACACTTTATGTGCTGCACACAATTATTTGATGCTAATGTACAAAGAGAGAAGGACACGCTGACATTGATCTATTTGTTGGTTTATCCGTTTATACAAAAGGTGATTTGCGTTTATAATCTGTGTGATTAGTAACCAAAGCTTAAATCACTTTCTGAAATGAAAGCTTTTGGCTGCGAGGAGGGCTGAACTGAAAGCCGAAGCTACCATGAGTGCATTTCATAATCTTTTCCTGGCCTCATAGAACGATTTCCAATGTGAAGGTATTGTAGACTTCCTCTTATGGAACTTTAATTATACATGCTTTCTTTGTGTAAAGGGTGCTTTCACAGTGACCTGCCTGAATCAACATTGAGAAAAATTAATAAATAAATGTTGGAATAAATGGACCAGGCTGCTTGTTATACAGTAGGACAAAGCAGCAGCTGATTATAGTGGGGTCTCATGGGCTTTTGAATCAATATTTCTGTGAATGCGAGTGCAGTAAAAATACACTTCCTGCTATGCTTTTTTATAATGACTTCATTTATAGTTCAAAGGCTGGCATTTCTATTTCTAACTGAGTAAAAATATGACAGAGAGAGAGAGAGAGAGAGAGAGAGAGAGAGAGAGAAAGTTAAACTCACCCCATATTGCCATGAATATGGCGAAGAAAACTGTGCCTCCGTTATCAAAAAGATGAGTCACCTAGAGGTTAATGAAAACACAGAAATCATTTTGTAAGTCACAAAGACTAAGTCTCATGAATTAATTATTTATTTTACTCAGATTACTTCTTAGATGAGATCTGTATACATAGATTTGAAGAATAGCCCGCTCGTTTTATCCTTTAAACTCTGATTTAGTGAGACTCTGATGAGTCAAGAATTTAAAAGAGGCTAGAATACAGTTTCTGAAAACAAACATTATGATAGCCTTCACTGTTTCAACACTGGATATAAGAAGGAATCTCATTCTTTATTATGGGTACTAGACACTCAACACATGCACATGCACGTATATCGATTTAAATTTGACATTATTATGATTGTAATTCATGGTTGTACAATTTCCTCCGGGATAAATAAAGTTTTCTGATTCTGATTCTGATTCATACTGCAAGTCATAATATGTGCTTAAAGGGTCTTATTCAGAGTTTATACTAAGACTTTATATACAACTTACAGCAGGAGATTCTACTGAAATCAGGGCTGCAGTGCTATAGAAAATTCCTTATCGCTGTATAGTAAAGAGTGACACCATGTGGTTTGCAATATTCCCACACCTAATTTCATCTGACATTCTGGGGGATGGGGTGGGAATGAGGGTGTTCTCTTAAATATCTGAAGTGCTGGGTGAGGGATGGGTGGTGTGAAAGTTTTCAAACACACCGGTGTCGATCCAGTCTCGGCCATTACGGTCACATGGCGATGATGCGATTTTGACTGTTGTTGCACCTCTAACTGAAATTGTGCATAACATTATTCAGACTTCACACTCATCTATTGACATACGCTCTGTGAAGTCAGGCATGTGCCAGGAAAAGTAAAAGAGAAGCATGTCTCTCTTACCCGTGATTCAAAATTAAAAATGTACACCAAAAAGGTAACCAATGATTAAGTCAATAATTAAGTGTGTCCTAATGTGAAAGAACCCATTTAAGCATCAGTCTGAATGCAGATCATTTTTCTCCCAGATCTGCTGATGCACCTTTTGAACTTCAGTCCCCAACTATGAATACAGTTATTAATAGTTAGTGCTGTATGTACCTTTGCATAGACGCAGCTGTCACTCAGTTTCCAGGCGCTGCAGTTGACTTCACACATTGGGCACATGATGGTGGTGTTGGCCTCACAGATCTCTTTGCTGCAAATAAACAGAGAGCACAGCCCATAAGAAAATAGCAGACCACGTCATCATATTTCGAATGAGAAAACCTGAGGCCTTTTAGATGCTGATCAGGTATTTTCACATGAATGCACTGTGAAAAAACTGATGCGTTCAATCTACTTGACTTAATCGCACATCAATAACATGTATCAACACAATTACTGTCCAAGTAAATAAATAAATACACACAAATCAAATAAATAACAAATTACATATTATGTACATATTTATTCTGTATGTAGGGATATAATGAAGAGGTCTCAGGGCCTAACCTCACTTGGCTGGAGTCCATAGTGAAAAGGCCATAGAGGAAGACAAAAAGACCAACCAGTGCTGCTGGGATCAACATGCCCGTGTACCAGCCCAGCCATGCAAAATACAGACCTATCTTCTCCCCAAAATACCTCCTGAGAGAGAGAGAGAGAGAGAGAGAGAGAGAGAGAGAGCACTTAAGGAAGACATAAAGAAAAGAAGAGCAAAAAAATACAAAAAGAGTAAGACAGAGACAGAGACAAAAAGAAAGGGAGTCAGAGAGACAGAAAGGAGAAACAGAAAGAGTGATAATGTGCTGAGACAGTGTGAACTGCAGAAAGTATTCTTTGTATCTGTCTTCTGGTTCTCTGAGGTTAAACCTGTGAAGTATATGAGGTAACAATGATGATGTAATATGGGCAACTTCAGGTGACTTCCACTGGAGGAAACACTAGAACAAACTCCAGAGCTGCTGGCTGTGCAGATCATGATTTTTCAATCTGGCCCAGATTTCCAGCTGAGAGTTTTAAAGCAAAGTGAGCTGACTTGATTCTCATACATACACACACTCTCTCTCTCTCTCTCTCTCTCACACACACACACATGCATACACACACATGCGCATACACACACACACACACACACACACACACACACACACACACACACACACACAAAAATGTGTTTATATTACTCAGCTAAATTTTAATTTTCACCTCTACAAACTTTTATGACTTTTAATTAAGTAGGGGTGATAATAGTGGGCGATATTTACCGTATGAGGTCCAGAGGCTGGTACTTGTACCAGATTCCCCAGCGAGCCCATCTTTCATAGAGCAGGTGCCTGTGGTTCTGAGCTCCGTGGGTCTTTATTGGGTGTCTGCTCTTGTAGCTGCCCTGAAACAGAACAGTGCTCGGAATAAGGTGCTGATGAAGGGATAACAGCACTGTGGCTAGGGATAATAACACTAGGCTAGTGATGATGAGCTCACCTCATGAGGGGGAAATGCAGCCTCATAAGTGCCATTGCCAAGCAACCGATTGATACCTTATGACAGAGACACATCCATGAGTTTACAGATCATCTCCAGTAGACATCTACAGCAACAGTCAGAAGTTTGCGCACATCTGACCGAGCAGATATTTTTGAATACTCTTAATCTAATGGCTAATGTTTAAATACTTGAAATTTGCTTCAAATATAAATTGTAGAGTTACAGTCGGTTGCAAAGGTTTGGGCCACTATTCTTCAAGTACACACAGTCATGCCAGAATTCGGACTCCCAAGGTCAAACTTCAGTATGTTGGTCATTTTTTAAATAATTGATTGATTTATTAATAATATTACTTAATGCTATTACTGTTTATTTGTTGAATGTTCCAATATATAAATCACTGAAATGTGCCCTATGCAAAAGTTGTGGAAAAAGTTACTCACATTTCACATTTTATTTTAAACTTAGCAAGTACAAAATTTGCAATACAATTTTTTGTAAAAATGTCATATTTAGCCCCGTTACCTGTAGGGGTTTTTTTTTAAAAAGAGAAACACAAAGCGATAACACAGTGCTTTAGAGTTCGGTAAGAGAGTGCAAGCTGCAATAAAAACAAATGGTGGCTCCTTTAACAAAGCCATAATATAACTATTTTTGTAGAGTTTTTAGTTTCTTTATTATTTGCTTTGTCATTCCATTGTTTTATAGTTTTGATGTCTTCACCTTCACTGGAAAATTGGTAAAAATAAAGAAGTGAATAAATATATAAATAACCTTTTGACTGGTCCTGCATTTGTCACGTCTACATGTTGTACGAAGACGGTTCACTGAATGTCTGCACCAGCATGTTTAATGGAGTCCTGAGAGTCAGCAAGGTTTTAACATCTAGAGCTATTTGATCCGGTGTGACACAGCACCTGATTTCATTAATGAGTTCTCCTCCTTACCAAGGCAGAGACTTTAATCAGTGAAATCAGGCGTGGTATTACAGGACTGAAACAAATACCCACAGATACTGCAACCCTGCACAGAAACACTTGGAGTATCAATGTTTTAGGGGACACCAACAATGGTTGCCAGTTGTGTAGTTGGTATACTGCTGTTTACAATGAGAAACTCCTCTTAAAATACAGGTTATGGCATTATCCACTACTTTTTGTGCAGATATGGCTGTATGCCAAAATTTGGATGCCCAGATGATATTACATGTTTTGTTGATTTTGTAAAAGAACCTTTTACAAACCTTTGCAGTCAGCACCCTTTTGCACAATTACTGTTTATTTGAATATAACATAATGGGAAAATAAAATGTGCCATCAATGGTCATCTCTGCATGAAATATAGAGAGTTGAGATTACTTGGATTTACATTATAAAGAAGTTCTTTTTGTCACAAATGCGATAAAATCAGTAAATTACAGATGCAGTAGCCCAGCGTCGCCTGAATGTTCTGCTGTTCTGGAGTATAATAATTGAGTCATCATATATCAGTATGAAATATTAGTCAAATGTAAGCATCTGTCTGATGTTGATTCAGTTTCTTCAAACAATTACCTCCTGATACAAATATCATTGTGCATCCCTTGTAATTTGCTGTCATTTCTTTGAACTGCATCCATGTTTTTAAATGATACATATTATGTGTTCGTACAACCACAAGAACATGAGAGCACGAAAAACAAAATATCAAGACACATGAAACTGGTCAGGGAGGAAAAAGGAAGCACCATGGAACACAGACGTCTTCACACAAAATATAAACTCTGGTTATATTTTGTTGTTCTGTTTTTCTTGTACTCTAATTAATTCTCTTTTTAACACCTTTGTTATTTATATCCCTCAGCTGGACTTGCGAAAATCAGAAATACAATTATGTGCATTGTCTCTTAGTCTTTGTGCCCCTGAAGAAAGGGTTTTGGGGGTAAGAGGGGTATTTGATGAGCTGCTCAGTGGGACAGGGAGCACAGAGACACAGCACTGAGTGTACGCACCTTCCCAAGTACTGCCTGACTGACCAATCAGCAGCCGCTCATGTTGGCCATAATAATTAAGCAGAGACAGACAACACAGCGGAGGAGCTGTGGAGAAATGGACAGCATGTGACCAGCAGAGACATGCAGAGACAAACTTGAGGGAAAGAGTGGAGTACAGGGCACTAGAGGGGCAGGGTATTGAGGGCCTTTTTCAATAGGGGTGTTTAATTGCAATGGAACATACCCTTTTCATGTTTTAACAAAACTGTGTTTAGCAAAACATGTACAGTCACATTTATAATGAATTAATACATTTTCAGTGGAGATCATTTAGAGAGAATATTAAAGGGATGAAACACATCCAAAGTAAGGATCTAGGTTTTCTTTTCAGAGAAAGCACTATAATACACAGTGAATAAGATGAATAATAGTGTCTAAACAAACACTCTCGGCAAATCCTTGTTCATCTAAAATGAATGACCATACTCCTTATTCTCATGAGGAAATAAGGGGGTCATTCTGAGGTCTCCCTTAAAAGGTCCTGCCACAGATGGTAATAAGTGGAAATTACATGGAACCAGCATAGTGCATATGAGGATGGGGATTTATAAAGGATTTATAGCCCTTTGGCCTATCTGATCTAGTATAGAGATGACTAAGGGGGTCACTGGTATTAAAATTTTAACATGAAAATCCCTGAATGCTGTCCAGTGACTGACTTTAATCAGAAAAAAATACATGCCAGATGAAAACAGACAAGAAAGCTAAAATGAAAAGAGGAGTGTGGGAGGTATTTTTTTAAATGATGAAAATCAGGATGGCACAAAAGCGAAGATAAAAAATGCAAACATGCCCAGAAACATCAGCCAAAGAACAGTGCTAGAAACATGCTTGCCTCCGATGATACAGCATAAACAAATCCATTATACGCTACTACTCAACCAAAATCAAATAAAACTACAGCATTACCGACTCGCACACAAATATTATCCAGCTTTCTGCAACAACAACTCAGCTGCCAAAGTTCTGAAAATGTCCCAAACTGGTTGAAAATGTCACCTTCTAAACAGTGCAAATTTACTCAACTTTAAATCCACTCTTGACCAGATATTGCTGTTTGTAACGTGAGCCTAGTTGAACTGTAAAACATCTAGTGAATATAAAGCAACTGCATATTGATTTATTAATATGCACATAATAAATGGTTTTCTTTACTTGTTTTGTAAAAACAACAGCAAACCATCCGTGTGCTTCAACAGAGAGAGCATGGGTCCTCATTCAAAATCTGTTAACATCAAGAGAAATGAGGATCTCAAACGTAGAGAAATGACCGTAAAGTGCAGGCCCAGTAAAGGCATGCTGACACAGCGGACGAGGAAATCCTGCAGTGTGGGCAAATGAACGAGCTGGAACAGATGTTTGATGGACAGAACTACAGAGAGATTATCTCTAGGGACTTACCCATCTTGGACTTGCCATCCTCATACTTGGTGCGTTGTAGAACATGGTGCACTATTCTGCTTCTGGTTGAGTTGGAGAAGAAGGAATCCCTGTTGTTGATGGTAAAACTACAACAGAAGGAAAAATACATGAATTCACCTGAAAGTTTCTATCTACCAAAAAGAAAGCTATCAGGCAGATGTATCACTTCTAGGCTGCTCAGAAAGACCTCTAATCCAAAGATTACTGCCTGCAGCATCCAGATGGCAGGGTTTTCTGTATCCGTCTAGTTACTGAAAATCTATCTAAATACGTACATCTGGGGAAAATACACACCAAAAAGTGGAGTGCAAAGCTGAAATTTCTTATTTCTCCTTCGTATAAGTACTGTACATAGCATGTGATACTGTAAATGAAAAACTCATTGGTCAAGTGGGTACTAGACAGTATTTTTAAATGTCTTAGTCCACTAATGAGCAGCTGCCTGAGAAAGACAGAGGAAGGAAGAGAGAGAGAGAGAGAGAGAGAGAGAGAGAGAGAGAGAGGGAAGAGAAGAAATTGTAATATGCCACTCAGACCACCCAGAATACAGAGAGAGAGAAAGAGAGAGAGATGTGAGACAACTATGTGTGCTCCCTGTGACAGTGAGACTAATACAGAATTCTAGTATTATCCAGTTTCATCAGCATAGGGAAGATTTGAGAATACACACACAAAATGGGACATCAGTGTACTGAGTACAATAAATCAACTATTGGCTATAAAGATACCTAAAAGTCTGAAAATGCCCATATTGCCTACTGGGGCAAAACACTTAAAAGTGGAGCTGTAGTGGAAGAAAACACTTTTTAAATGTAACCCCCAGAAAATGTAAGCCAAAGGCTAAACTTTTTCTTATCATCAGAGTTGGATATTTGCAGAAGATGATTTTGAAGTCACCAACTTAGGGCATTTTGGGGTCACCAAACTACAATTAGACGCCTCTGTAACTCAGTTTCACATCATATTTACACCTCGGTGGAACAAGAAGTCACTCACTCTCACTTTCCCACACACACACACACACACACACACACATATACACACAAACACAGGCAAACTGTCTCATCTGTTCCACAGCATGAGGTTGACAGTGGAGTAAATATAGCAAGGGTACCTCAGGATGCCACTATGTTTTTTTTATTGCAACTCCTTCACTACCCGTCTGTGCCAAAGAGATTAGCTGGCCTGACTCAACTGATTCCCAGAAAACACAACCACGCACATTCAAATCTCTCAAACCTCAAAATACTCCTTTACCAAACACTCTACCAACTCCTCCTAACTCAGGCCTACGGCTCTCACACACAGTCTGACCTCACATCAGACTGCGTCAGTGTGAAATCAGGCAGCCAAAAACAGTTACACACAACACCGATGTCATTACAGGTTCCGAATAACGTGCTGGTCACTCTGACAAGTGTGTCAACAGTGGCCACATCAGTGGACAGCCTGTGGAAGTGATATTTGATACATATTTGCATTTATTATGGTTCATGCATTACACAGATGAGTAGTTGGGGGTTTTAACCCTATAATGTCTATTACAGTATTTGATTAAGTCTAATATTTCTCTGAAGTTAGTTTTGCCAGTTTGTTTTTATTGTCAGTTGGTGTTAGCTGAATGTATGGAACATACAGTTTCAACAGATTCCCCCACTTGATTCAGTGAGTTTTAAGTTACAAATGTTAAAACAAGGGGAGACATTCCAAGGTCAATGAAGGCCCCAAGAAAGTTCATTATTCTTCAATGACCAGATTACTAGGATTTTTAGGAGACCGCAGATTAAAGAAGTAGTGAGACTCCATTATGGCCTTTGGAAAACATCAGACAGAGACACAAAGACAGCATGAAAGGCAGTCAGAATATTTAGTGTCAGTCAAGGCAAATGAGAATTAAGATATGAGCGTGAGGGACAAGAGAGAGGCTCACTGATGTATTCTGGCCCGGCTGAAGGGAGCAGTGTAACAGTCTGTCTCCTCCAGATCAGGCAGCGCTTCTTTATCCAGCTTCATTGGGTTCCTCGGCAGCCAGCTCTTCACCTGACGACATCGCAAATGAAACCGACTATAGAGAGCGAACAAGACAGGAAGAGAGAAAGAGAGCGAGGAATACAGTTAGAGAGAGAGAGAAAGAATAAGACACATGAAGTATATGAAGCAATTTAAAAAGAAACTTAAAGATAAATGAGAACAGGGACACAGGAACAGGTACTTCCTTTGTCAGAAGTCAACTCTAAACAAAATTTATCTAGGATGTGCCTATACTGAACAATCTTTTCTAAAGGCAGAAGACTTTCTGTGTGACCTCTAGGGTTTCAATCTCTTCTAATCCATTTTAAAACAAAGACGATTAATTCTGAGGAGATTTGGCCCTCAAGAGGCCCAAAACGCAGCTACAATCTAACAAAATGCCATTTTAACCAAGCTTTCCATATTCTGTATGCAGTATTCCTCTTTATACAGACCATCATAATGCTTCCTTAAGGATTTGAGGATAAGGTACACTAAGAACAAGTCAAACATCATAAATGTTTAATACCTAAATGGCATGTGTTGGTTCACAAGCCTTTTAGACCTACCTCCCCATGGTTTTCTTCTTCCAGTCTGAGAAGTAGCACTTTTTCCTATAAACAGGGAAAACACATGCTTGAAAATATTAACAAAACCTGCTAAGCAGGGAATTATGTACTGATACAGGCAGATTTATATACTATTATAATATTCGCAGACAGGGCATTGTAGTTGAGTTAGTCAATTATAGTAGTCCATTATTTCTGTAAAGCCTCTAGTCAGTAATGTGTGATGGGAATAAGTGTGTGCAGGAAACTGTGTGTCAGCATGATGCTACTGCAAATGGCTTTATTTTATTTTTTAATGAATCACTTGGTGAGTGTATGTTCACAGAACACAGATGAGTTCATGTGTGTCCAAGTGAGTGGGACAGAGATATAAAAAAGGAGCGAGAGAGAGTAAGAGAGAGAGAGAGAGAGATAGACACAGAGAGAAAGACAGACAGAGAGAGAGAGAGAGAGAGAGAGAGAGAGAGAGAGAGAGAGAGAGCAAGAGAGAGAGAGAGAGAGAGAGAGAGAGA
>JBBIGA010000126.1:8673188-8694151 GCA_037576975.1 Alestes dentex
GTGTGTGTGTGTGTGTGTGTGTGTGTGTGTGTGTGTGTGTGTGTGTGTGTGTGTGTGTGTGTGTGTGTGTGTTCCTGTACCTGTAGGTGGAGTGGTGATTTGTGTGCAGGAGGCACTGACGCTGTGGGTGTTAGTGTTTGCTTTGGGCTCCGGACTCAGAGGCACAGAGAGGAAGTGGTTGAGGTTGTGAGGATGTGTCTGGCTCTGAGCCAGACACGGCAGACTGCGACGAGACGGCTTCAGGGTCTTCTCCTTTAGTATCTCACTAATACTGGTGTGCATGCCTGTAGAGAGAGAGAAGGAGGGCAAGACAGGCAAAAACAGAAGGCAGGTAGAAAGAAATAATGAAAGAAAGAGAAAAAAACAAGAAAGGGACAGCAAGAAAGAGTGAAAGAGAGAGAAAAGGGGAAGCAAAAATAGAAAGGACAAGGCAGATGGAGAGAGAGGAGTGAGAGAGAGCGAGAGACAAAAAAGAAAGAAAAAAGAAAGAGAAAGAAGGAAAGGAACACAATTAGAGTAATACACTTAAGTTAAGCACACTGCATTAGCTAAATCTAACAGCAAGTGCTGGAGGTATAATTTTATGCACCGTTCTAGTAAAGAAACGCAACTCTCTGGATGAAAAAATTGGTATCGTGTAGTTTTTGCAGTGCAAATGCAGCATCAATTTATGCTTGCTAACAGCCTCTTCTTATCATAATGATTAAAAAAATTATTTAATGACTGTTTTACATTAAAACCATAACAAAGATGTTGTGAGAAAGCTCTCAATCATGACTAAATCCCTCATGTGTCAAATCTTAATACTCTAGAGGACTGCCAGCATCTGCTAGCTGGTGTCCCATCTGGCAAAATAATGCAAGACTAATAGCCTCAGCCGCAATTAAAAATCATTTCATAACACAATGTGCAGAAAGGCAAAAGTCCCCTTCAAGGTCATTTCAGCAGGCAAAGTGTGAAGGACGAGGGAGTTTGTTTTTAGTAGCAAGTCGAAAGACTAGCAGACTAGTGATGAGTGGGGCGGTGGGTAACACCACTGTCTGCGATGCAGCAGGCCGGATCATTGGACAACATTCCTCCTAATGCCTTGGAGACACTGCAGGACTTCCACAATTGTCAGATTGCTGTCCAGTTCACACTACATAACTTGCTGTCTTGTAATCAGGAACCTTGAAGTCGCTGTGGTTTGCATCCTAAATGACTGATCAGCAACAGGGTGTCATATCACAAGAACTTTCTCCAACCAGTCTCTGTGGACTCCAAACATGTGAGAAGCAACAGAGAAAATAATGCGATACCATGCACAATACAAGGATTTTTTTTTCCATCTAAAATGGAAGTCAGCAAGAAGCGAGTGATCTAAGTTGCTGTGTAGATTTGCACTGAAAAAACAACAAATAAAAAGAAAAAAATATAACTATAAAAAATAGTATACGAGGGTAAAAACAATTATCTGCCAGGTTTCCACACGAACCATGACTTACACTCTCACCGGCTGAAACACGTCTCTGCACTCACTGCCAGTCACAACAATTTCACACTACAGAATCTGGAATCACCAGCAGGTTCAGATATTTGGCACACTAGATATCTGTTAGGAGTCTGTGAGACATCGGCTCGCCTCTTGGAGCAAACGTCGATTTTGTTGACAGTTTCCAAAAACTCTTGGCGAGAGGAAAATCAGGGTTAAAATCAAATAGTGTGAACTTAAATGTTCACCTACACCTGTAACATGATTAAACTGCATGTCTTTCAAATGCAGTAAACATCTACACTTAGCCTTACAGTGCTATGAAACACCGAGACTCAGAGTGTTTTGACTGGGTTTTGTGGTTCTGTCCTCGTTGCTTTGGTAACAGAATAATTTTGTCCTTGGTAAAATTAGAGGGAGTTAACTCACGAGGAGAAGACAACGACACCAGAAGAGACAACTAGTAGAAGACTAAGAGAACACTAAAGGAGAACACTGAAGAAGAACCCTCGAGCAGAACACTAAGGAGGAACACTGAAAGAGAACACTAGAAGAGAATATAAGGACAAACATTAGAGAACACTAAAGGAAAACACCAAAGAACACTAGAGAATAATTCAGGAGAAAACAAGTGGAAAGCACTAGAGGAGAACACTGTATAAAAACAATAGTGGAGAAAACCTCTGCAGAATACAAGAGGAAAGCACTAGAGGAGAACAGCAGTGGAGAGCTAAGCTCCTCTCAGGCTTCACCTACTACTGAACATTGTTTGAATTCTCCTCATGATGACCTTCCAGAGAACTACTGCATTGATCTCACTCTCCTTTCTGCATTTCACGCAGGCAGTGAGGCAGAGAGGGTCTCAACTTTCTCCTTGTTCTAATGGGGGAAAGCCCATCTCACAGTTCATTGCCATGCAAGTCTGCTGCTGGTGGAGAGAGAGAGAGTAAAGAAACAGGAAAGAAGCAGTGAAAAAGAGAGTGAGAAAGAGAGAGAGATAAATGAGAAAGAGGGAGCATGAGTGCTTCTATTTTTAAATTATGAAACATAATGGTTGCTAAGAAGCAAAACATAATGAGTAAAAAATAACACGTCCATCTGCAGAACAGTTTCTATGACGATGACAATGACACTCCTGATCACCCTTTCACAGGGCGAGTGGTGTGTACAGTGCGTGTGTTCAGTTGTGAGTGTTTTCAGGATTAGAATCAGGCCCCACTGAATCTTCACTTACAGTTTCATCAACACAATGTGGCTGACACTTCTCTCCTAAGCGGTTACAGGAGTCAAAACCTTGCTGTTCATGAAGAGGAGCAGAGCCAAACAGCCAATTACAGCTCGGTAAAAAGCACTCGGACACTGTTCAGAATTCATTTACATAGACGTGTAATTGATGTTTTCATATAGGAGAGAAATGAGAGAGGACATTCTATTATTCCGCTGTGTATATCTCCAACGAAATACACAGTGGAGATTACTATAACAGCTCCATAAATCTAGTATATGGGAGTGCCCCCCTTTCTTCTTTTGGCTCCACAGCAAATAGCCCCCATCAGCTATTCAGATCCTCCACTGAAACTCAGTTTCAACAGATTCAGCTTTCTGCCAGTTTGAGTCTTCTCTCTAGGAACTGACTGCACTGTCCTTTTCATTAAGCCTTACAATAAGACGAGTTCACTACAAGTTTTAAACAAGGTTTACACAGTCATTCTCATTCTAATTCAACGCAATTTAACAATAAAGCATAAATGAATTATTTGCACCACTATTTCAGTTTAGAGCTTCCAGCAAGTTTAAGGCTGCCATAATTTCTCAATTAAATGACACATTTTTAAAAAGTCATAGAAAATTGACTTGTTCCATGATTCAGTGTTGATTAGCATTTTCGCTGAATTGATACAGTCTGATGGACATGTTTTTATGCCTCATAGGCCCCAGTGCAGCAATATCTGAACTGTAACATGATAAGATTGTAACAACATGCCTTTACACTTGTACTCAAATTCATCTTTGGCTATTCCGATTGAAATGTTGTGAGTAATGTTCACAAGAAATCTACCCTTTAAAATAATTAGCCTTGTAAGTCATCAGCATCATGTACGTTAAAACGCAAAGTGAGCTAACGTGTTTAACCAAAGTGGGCCCCCAAACTAAACTCAGAAAAGAAAATTACGCCAGGAGACGAACTGGGGACCACAGATGCCGGCATGAAACGGCAGCAGCCTGGAGAAAGACAACAGTAGGAGTTGGCATCACAGTCCTGAGGGGTGTTTGTTGTCAAATGTGGCTCAGAGCTTGTCAAATGTGGCTCAGAGAAAATGAGGCATTTACCCGGATTCAAGACTTGCCTAGCATGTGCCCTAAAACGCCTCCTTAAGTGGTCCGAGTGATGAGACTTAAATTTTAAAATACATAGTGAGTACTAACCTTGTGCTTTGTGCTGACTGTCTGAGAAGAACAAGACACCGAATCTCCAACATTTCAGGATGATAACTCTAGGTTAGGCCAGTTAGTCTTTAAATAAGAAAGACAGGAGCTTGGTTTGTGTGTAACCTGTTTAACAGTAGGACACATTGAGCGTACAGTCATCAGACCTTAGTTAGACCCAGTTCTCAATGTGAAACTGCAGATGAGATGCTGAAACAGGCACACATGAACCGAAAGGTGCAACCAGTTAATGGAAGAGTGAGATAAAATGGACAGAGACCGGTGTCATCTTTTCTGACAGGACTTATGCCGTTATTAAGGCTGTTACTAATAGGGAAGGGAAGCCTACTAGGTATTAGAAAAGAAATGACACATAAACATGAGCTTTTTTGTGAGTTTATGTTGGAATGTGTATGCATGTGTATGGTTTGATTAGTTCATTTTTTAGTGTTTGGCCTTCAAAACAGAAAACCATCACAAAAACTGATACTTTATTATTAATATAAATGATAGCGACAACCCAATGAAATGTATAAAATGTATGAATGCATGATTTCTATGAGGTTGACCCAGTACAGATAAATATTCTCGAATTAAAAGGTGAGACACTAACATCACTGTTTCAGTCCAAATCCAATGTGTTGGAAAACAAGGTCAAAAGAACAGAAACTGTGTTACAACTGTAAGCAGTTGTAAGGCTCTGTGGGCTCTGTGTTGTGAAAGTTCATATTCATAAATACATTAGATTACAAAGTATTCATCTAATGTGCAATCCTACTACTAATCTTGCTTTGGGCCAGAAAGCTGGCTAAAACTGGTTTATCAGGAGAAACCTAATCCTCTGTATGTGTGTGTGTGTGTGTGTGTGTGTGTGTGTCTTCTGAAGGACAGACAAATAGAGAGAGGGGGCAAATTGTGTTCTCATAATACAACACAACCAGAGAGAGACAGAAAGAGAGAAAGAGAGTGAGACAAAAAAGGGGAAAGAGCGACTGAGAAAAAAATAAAAAAATAAAAGGAGAGGTAAAAAGAAGCAAAGAATGAAGGAAAAAAGAAAGAGGAAAATAAGGGGAAATAGAGTGTGAACAAAAGGCGGCTAACATACAGAAATCAACAGCACAAACAAACGCAGGGAGGGAGGTGATGGAGCAGGATTTATCTCTGATGTGTTTTGTGTGTTTTTGCAATGTCCACTGGAATGTGTCCACGCAAGCGGTACAGACAGTCGACCTGGTCGAACAGATCTGTCACAGATCCACAGACTCTCCCACACATACACACACACACACACACACATAGATGGATGCCAAGAGTCAGAGAAACAATCTCTCTCACTCTTATGTAATCCCATTACAGAGAGCGGCAGCACATTTGCCTGACAGCTCCTCATATATCCACACAGCATCATTTCACAATCACATTATCTCCCATTCCTGCCTTTCTCCTCCCACTGTTTCCCTGCAATCAGACAACACTACGTTTCAACAGCGCCAGAGTCAGTATCAGGTGTAGCAAATCTGTATCAGGTTTATCAAAACACACAAATCAACATGAATTATGGATGCGCCAATGCTAATCAGCTGCAGTGTTATTACCACATCAAAAACTAGCACTAACAGAAGCAGCACTAAAGAACAGAACATGAATGATCTGAGGTGTGTGCACACTTTGCCAATGTATACACATGTTTGAAGTTTAAAGTTGTACTTAAAATGGCTTAGAAAATGTGATTAGAGGACAAGCATGGAGGACCAACAGGATCAACTGAGGCAAGCAATGCTCAATAACTACTTACTGACATTAAACATACAGATCTGGGGATGCATAACCAATATGACGAATGAGCACTTTAATACTGAGCTCCTCTACATCCCGTAATAAAGTACCAGAAGCAAAGCGTGCAGTGCACCCTGGAACTTTCCCTCCTTGAGGATATGGAGTGTGTATGAAGAGAGTGAGAGGAAAATTAGGTCAGTGGGTTCCACTGCTATAACCTCTCTATGTTTCCTCCCTCCAGACCTTCTATTATTCATTTAATCACCACCCCCCACACTCTAGAGAAAGAGACAGAAACAGGAACAAAGAGAGACAGAGCGACAGACAGAGAGAGACAGAGCCAGGCAAAGTGTGTGTGAGAGAGAGAGAGGTAGAGAGTGAGAGAGAGAGAGAGAGAGAGAGAGAGAGAGAGGGAGAGAGAGAGAGAGAGAGAAAGAGAGATGACAGACTCTGTATCCAGACTAATAGGAAACAAACACTAATTTGTTAACACTTACATATTAGTTTTTTTCTGAACATAGCCTAAATCAATTGACATAAGAAATAAGTTAACAAGATGTTTTCACATGTTTGCTAACTGGTTATTCATATTTGCTGTGCCTCACTGAAACAATAGCCTCTGACTGGCTGATTGGATGTCAGTCAGTCGAACCTGCAGCTTATATGAGTTTCAGTCACATTTTTCAGTGGACTTCAGCGGAAAAACTGATTTCTGTTCTGTTCTCCTGCTTGGTAACTGCTGTTTTTACCACCGCTGTATTTCAGGGGGTGTCCTGCTTGTTGACTGCTATTCGCTATTGGATTTATTCGCAGTTAAGTACTTTGGGCACACAAGTCAGCATTAACTTTATTAACGCTGGGATATCTTTAATACTGGGATATATTTGCAAAATAAAGAATCTAACTCCAACACTGCAACATAACAAGAAGAGCTTTTCATGGAGTTAAGATTCTGCTTCTGTTTCTGATTGCTGAGGGTCAAATGGGTCCCAGTCTAGACCCAGAAAAGCATGTCTGAAGAGTTCAGAGACCATCTTTCACTTTTCACACACAGCAAAGCTAGCCCTTTAAAAAAATATTTTTAAAAAATCACTGAAGGGAGAAATATGCCAAATTAACTTCTTTATTCTTAAGAGGGTTTTAAATCAAAATTTAAAGGGCTGTTATGGTCTTTTTTCACTAATGGCCTTAATAACACTCAGAACTTTCTTAACTAATTATTACATTTTTGATTGGTGCATGTGAGCCCAAGGGGCTTGCCAGCATGAGCAGAAGAACAAATTTCTCCTGTGACTGGAGTAACCAACCTGGTCACACTAATTCAACTTTTATTCATCACTTGTGCATTTCTCAAGAAAGTTGGCAGTGCTTGACTATCTCATTAAAATCCTGATTTCTGGAAGAGTGTACATGCAAGCAGGAATGATTAGTTTTTCCAACGTCTTTACAAGGAGACGACAAGGAGAATATTACTGGCTTAAGATCTATAGGTCTCTAAAGTAGGAAAAAGAGAACATCTCATCCGTGTCAAAATCAGAAAGCAGCCCTTGTTTAACAATTTTGGAATGAATGATCAAAAATCCAAATATAAACTAGAATAAACCCCTTACCAGAGAAAAAAACATTACAAAAATCAAACCCCACAAAAGGCTTCAGGATTAGGGCAGCAAAAAACAAACAAAAAAACAAAGGAAGGAATGAAAAACAAGTGCTGGAATATTGTAACATCCTACCTAGTTTTTGCATTGGTTTCATGAAACTTTTATTTTAACACTCCCAAGATTCCTCCTTTCCTAATTCTCCCTTTGGTTTGTCCCGTAACTCTCATTAGGCTCACCTGACCCTTGTTTGATCCCCTTTACTTCAGCCACGTCTATCAAGAGGTTGGTGTCTGTCCATCCTTACAACTATCCTTACTACGACTCTATTTCCTGCTTGTCTACCCTTTCATTCCTTCCCCTTTGTGTTTCTAATGTGTTTGACAGTTTATGTCTACTGTCTTGTTCTGATTTTAGTTATGCCTGGTTTGTGCTTCCCTGTGTGTTGAAGGTCCCTCAGCTGTAGAAGTCTGTTACTCCCTGGACCTAGTGTGTCTGGTTCATGCTGGCCTCGCTGCTTGGCATCATGTGCCCTGCCCTTACTGCTTGTGGGTTCCCATTGTCGGCCGCCTTGAACTGCGAGTGTACATGGTATGCAGACCCTCTCCCTGAGAGCACAAGGTCTGTCCCTAGGGTGAGTCCCGGTAAAAGGTCTTGATGGGTGCTGTGTGTCACTGTGGGACCTTCTTGTTTGGTGGGTAGCAGGTGTCTTTTGTGTGAGGAAATCACTGGCCCCCAAAGCGAATTCCGTGATGGGGCCTTGCATAGTGTCACATGGTTGCAGGGCCTCTCTGCACGGGCAGTGCCTGAGAAATGAGCTCAGGGACCCCAGTGAGCTCAGGGCCCCCTTGGTGGCTGGCTTGTACAGGCCCACTTGTCAGAAGGGTGTTATGCTGGCCCCTGGTCCTGGGATGGCCTCACTGGTGTGGACACTAGGGCATTAAAGCAAAAGTCGACTAGTCAACTTCAGAGGCACAAGTCAACTCCCCCTGAGAAACTCGACTAGTCATGTGTTTTTTTCCTCTCTCTCTGCCCTCGCTTGTGTACGCAATGCAGTCTCTGCCTCTGATTGCGTGACGCTGACACATGTTCCTTGGTTTAACCAATTACTATAGTCCCTTCATTAAAGGGGCGGTACCGTTGGCACGTAGAGTGGAATTGAAACATGAGACCACAACAAGACGAGAGACACGGCAGCAGAGAACACAGACACACATCACATGTATGGAGATCCTTCACTATAGACACACAAACAGCACAGTGACCTGCACAACCTGCAAGTCGGTGTTAAAATACGGTAACAGTATCGGCGTTCTGCACGGCATCTGAAACCCGCTAGCTAACATGGCTAACGCTAGCTAACATGGCTAACGCTAGCACTGCAGGGAGTCGTCCTGCCACGGCTTAAACTGTTCCCACTCTCAGTTGAACACCTAAATTTACCATAAAATTCAAGGTATCAGACTTTGTTTTGTTTTGTTTAATTGTCGTGTTTACCATTAATGTTACAGAGAAGTTGCTCAATGTTGCACACCCATGTTTCTCCACTGCGAATGTGATGACGTCATCAAACGACTAGTCGACTCGACTTCGACTTTGCTGACCGACTAGTCAACTTGAAAAAATCTGGAGTTGTTAATGCCCTAGTGAACACTGTATCCTTGTTAAATCTGTAAAGGCTGCAGCCCATTTGATCTGTATTTTAACCTTGTCTGTGTGTGTACAGGCTGTTGTCCCTCTGTTCCCTGTCCTGTTTTCTGTTTGCTGCCTGAGCCAGTGCTCCATATCCTTTGCTGGCTGTTTTCTCTCAATAAATTCAGTTTCAAAGCTCTTGCATATGCATCCTATTCTTTACACTCCCACTATCCATGTGACAAAAGTTTTAAGATCTATGCTAACTACACTGTATTCCTCTACCAAGGGAATTAATTATTTGCATGGATTTGCTATGGAAAAGTGTCCCAAATGGGGGCATGAAAATATGAACCATGGAAAGATTGTGGGGTAATTAGATACAGTCCTAATTATGAAGTTCTTTCTTTCTTCTCACCATCTTCTGGTCCTTTTGCTCCTTGCACATTTAAGTGAATTAGATAACATCCTAATTACATGGCATAGATGACAGTACTGTCCCTCCAACACTCTTTCACACACAAGCTATGGCCAAGCAGGGAATTGATATTTGCATACGGAGACAGAGCCATTAGAACCATAATGGCTCTTTTTATTACTTATGTTTATATTTTCTTTGTGTGAGTTCTCACCAAACTAAATTTACAGGGTATTAAAAGATTCTGATTTTATATAGTGTGGGACAAAATATGCAGAATAGAAGCAACCTGGCCTCAGACTTCCGTCCATTTTGAGTATGCAAAAACCACATAACACTAAAACCACTTGCCTAATACTGTGTAGGGCCCCCTTGGACCGTCAAAACAGCTGACTTGTCGAGCCTTAGATTCCACAAGACCTCTGAGGGCGGCCTGTGGTATTCGGTACAAAGATGTTAGCAACAGATCTTTTAAATCGTGTAAGTTCCAAGATGGGATATCTTTGGATTGGACTAGTTTGTCCAACACAATCAACAGAAGCTCAATCGGACTGAGATCTTGGAAGCCAACTCAACATCCTTGTCAAGTTCCTCAAACCATTCCTGAACATGCATTGCCAAATGTGTCTCAGCCCTTGACAAGTATCTATATACTCAGAGAGAGATTCTGCTTTATTGCTGGTGCCATGAATGGATGGATATTTTTAAAGTCATTTAATGGGTGTACTAATCTTGGAATCACGTCTTTCAATAATATAAGGTCAAAAAATATAAAACTGATAAAAGTGAATCCATTATGATGATGCTACTCTACAGGATTTTAACTTTGTAGGAAACTACAAAAAATGAAGATATTTATGTATGAAGAATGATAAATGTAGATACAGATGATTTTATAATGAGGGAGAAAGCTGTGGAATATGGCGGTGTATTAGTGTTGACACTGTATGATCCAAAGACGGCCAAAGCTTTTGGCTGATGATGACGACCGTCAATCATTCGTTGCCTGGCGACCTATGGCTAAGCACATTGGTGCTGGCAGATGGCACTTTCTCCATGCTTTGCAGAGTTCATCATGGCATTACACTAGCCTGCCGCTGATGTAGTGTCAGTGGAAGGGATTAGAGAATCCTCACTTTTCCCGTAGCATTACTGTTTTTCCTGTAAGGGCTTGGACTTTCTCCCCTTTCGTCTTTCTCTTACTCACAGCACCCCTCCTCTCCAATTCCATCCCCTTATCTCCTGATCACCCTCTACTCCTCCCCGCTCTTTAGCCTCTTCATCATTATTTATCTCGACCTCCACGTTCTTTTGTGCTCCGATTACTTGTGACGCAGACCAAATCAAGCAAACAAGTCAGTATGCTGCGGATTAAACTGAGGTCGATCTACCCAACGCACACACACACACACACACACACACACACACACACACACACACACACACACAATACTGCATGAGCTCAAAATGTACCTTCTATTATTGCAGGAACATGGCACATCTGCTGTAGCTGGAGTTTCTTTGCAACTGAGTGTGTGAAATACAGAAGGCTGTGTGAAATACAAGACTACAGGTGAAACAATGTTTCACCAAGTAAAATAATACAAAAAATTATTCAGAACTATCACTTTTTTATTGGTGTGAAACAAAAAATGCTCATAAAAATAAGGTTGCTCTCCTAATTTTAGCTCCTCAATAGTGTATTAGTTGTATACCTCTCTGGTCAAAAACCTGAAACAGCGCAACCCCCAACTGCAGTTAAACAGAATTTAGTGAAACTTGTTTCACTAGCGTCCCCATCCATTTCACTGTAAATCTCCTCAGACCCCGGCGGTTCGTGGATTTTCGAGGTTTCAATGGACTCTAATGGTAAATAAGTCTCACCCGTGAAACAAGTGACTGCCTGCTGTGATAGGGTAGTTCTCCACTTCAGAATGACTGACAGAACACTGTGGCCAATCACCTATTTTATGTACTGAGCACTGACCTTGAGTGTGAGACTGAAGCTTCATACATAACAAAATGCGTAACATATTATTTACTAGTATTTATTAAAAATATTTCTTTTTATTTTATATTTTATTATTCGTCTACGGGTGCACAGAAGGAAGGGCATTAGCTTGTTAGCTTGACTGCTTGCTAGTGATCCCCACCACCCAGCCAAGCTGGGCACTGGAAGCTAGTTAGCTACTTTTGGCCTATTACTCCCATAGCCACTTGCTAACTCCTGTGCAAGATGGATCCAGTCACCAATTTTTTGGGAGATGAAAGTATTAACATCGTCGAAAAGAAACTGGTAAAATCCTTGGAAAAAAATCCCTGCTGGTATGGCAGAATGATTAACAACTTCACCAAGAAGACCAGGAGGGTAGAATTAATTTATGAGGTGAGAAAGAGGTTAGATATGTTTTCTTGGGATTTAGAAATATTGTTAATTATGTACTGTTGAAATAAACATTACTATTACATGTTTGTAAGATATGTACAATAAAATACTTTTTTATATTTTGTAGTGATTTAACACTAACTATGAGGAGATTGAGGGAAGAGCAGGAGAGAGATGATTCATCACAATGTGAGGCAGCAAAAGCAGAACATGGAGGTGAAGTACTTAGGGCAAGAAAATCAAGCTGCCCAGGGTGCACGGCGAGGTACTGAGTTTGTTTCACGGTGCATGCTTGGGATGAAGGGTGCTTTGTTTCACCAAAAGTATTGACAAGGAGCTGCCACTGGTGTGAAACTATGTGAGCTGGAAGGTAGGGTGATACAGCAAAACATTATCATTATAATACTCAGTACTTACTACATTACAGAGTAAAACAAGAGTTTAACATGTTATTTCTCACATTATGCAGTATTTTGTTGTGATGCGTTATAACCCTGACAATCACCAGCTTGTCAGAAGGCAAGGTTGTATATGGACTGACATGTTGTCGTTCATCAGTGCTATCTCACTACAACACCCAGCATGCTCTAGGGTAACCTCGGGCATCAGACAAGACAGGTGAAGTACAGTGTTCATGTACATGTAAAAAAAGGAAAAAATTAAAGTCAGGGTAATTGGCTAGTGTCCTGGATAACACTCTTGCAATAGAGACAACTTTTTAAAACTTTGAGTCAGAGAAAAGGAGTCACACTGAGGTAGGGTCCTGACATACCCTGCGCAGCTAGGTGGCTACATTGTTAATTTTAGCTTGTAGCTTGTTGTCTTTGAGCACTCTATTCTCTCCATTGTAATAAAGATTTGAAGACTGGTGCCACAGTAACATAAGCTATCTGACGTCCATCTGCATTTGCCAGCTGGAACAAGGTATTTACCCACTGCCCTTAAACCTCAGTGGAATTGTAGTTTCTCAAAAGGTCATCCCACCCTCAACCAAGGTAATCAGGAAGGGACCTTTAAGCCAGAAAATCATATTACATACTGATGTATGATGCAAATTGGCATGTTTACAACAAATGTAGAAATATTTCCATTTTAGCTGGAAGGAGGCAAAAATCAAACAATTGATTAAAGTAATAAAAAGTGAGAACCGTATGGTAGTCTGACATACAAATAGTTACCAGCTAAAAGATAAATAACAATTAAGACTTGTTAAGTATACATCACATACTTAACAATTAAGCCCTCTATAATTGTTGTAAGTTTGTCCTTTTTATGATACATACAGGTCTTCTGAATGAAATGTTACCCACGATATATTCAAATTTAACACAACAATAATCATATTTCACTATGCTGCCCTCCCATACTGGATATTGTGATTCATGTGTTCTGATTTCTGGCTGAAATTCTTTCAAATGCTTTGCATGTAAAACATTACACTTCTGTTGTCAAAATGAAGACATTCTCCAGAAACAGAAACTTCAGAATCACAGCGTCACAGACATGACGTATGTTTGCTAGTGTAATGAAATACCAGCTTCTGTGACCTCTGAGGCAGCTTTCGGACGGTCTGCCCGATTTCCTTTTTTCATAACAGTCAGTCACCCTCTCTAGTCTGTCCACCAAACATACTCCATGCTCAGCCCCCATCTGCGGGTTACATAAGGGGACAGGTGGCAAGCCTGTGGATGAGACAGTGTTGTGCAATACACACACACACACACACACTCAGACTGAGGAATGACAAAATCACAGCTCCCCTCTGCAGGGCGCAGTCTCATCTGTGAGCCACTTCACACCAGAAATGATCATTTGGGGAAACTATCCTCATGACGTTGATCACTCTTTTCCCTTGAAAAAGTAAGAAAAACTCTCATCAATCAGCTGAAACGTTACAATTCCCTATTCCACCTTCGGTATAGTCAGTCAGTATCCATGCTGATGCTAACATGTTATTGCCTGCTATCAGCTTTTGGGCAGGGCAGAACTGGAAACGGTCCTGAGGTGCCAGTTTATAAGATGCTTCCAGTTTATAAGGCCCCTTGAGTTTTTGCGCTATAATTTATGGTGCTAGAAGCTAGCTAACCTGCTTACAAAGAGCTACATTGTTAAGATGAATGTTCCAGCTGTATGGATTGGCTGAAACTGTTATAGCCTACTAGTGAAGCTTTTATTTAAGCCCACAAGCACAAAAGGCAACCCCATCCACACTGGAACCCCATCAATCAATTCAAGCAATGCCAACTACAGATAACACACACTAGAAAAGAGCAATATCTCCATGGTGAGGTAAATCATAAACATAAATGCCATATAAGTACCATTTTAGTTCCTTAAAGAACAGTTTTTGTAAATGAGATGTAAGGTACAAAAAAAACCTTTCAATGAAAACATTTTGGTCCTGCCATACATTTTTTCATATTTTTTGGATACACTGTAAATGTAAAATGTCTTTTCTTAGACTTGAATAAAAAATGTCCAAAACTCAACAGTAATATTTATTTAATGTTTTGTGAAATCACGTCCTCTTGTGTCTGACTGTATTCTGCCTTTAAAATAATAATACATTTTATTTTACTTTAATAAGGACTTAATCCCATCTGGGAGCCTCTTATCACACTTGTATATTTAAATGCTATTTGTGTGACAAAACTTTCAACAATACAAGCAAAACAAGTAATCATCTGGCAAGAAAAAAAAATATCACTGTTATATATTGTTTTATAAATTACCCAAATTATCTGAAGTGTCTCGCCTTACGTGTCCTTCCAAGAACATTACAAAGCACACATCTCATTTACAAGCTCTTTTAAGATCAGTTTACTGAAAGGTTCTTTGGAGAACCAAAAATAGTTCTTCTGTTCGAGCAAAAGCTTTTTCTGACACCTTTATTTTTAAAGGTGTAGAGTGAACACTTAACTTAATTCTAACAAAAGACTTAACACAAATATTCTACTTCATACTCATTACGGTGCTCTGAAAATCCCCAAAAATCTGTGTCTTAGTCTTTTAGTCAGCAGCAATTCATTTTTTTCAATACAGAGTAAAGCTGATATAATGACATTAAAAAGGTATAGGTGAAGTTGTTGATGAAACCATGTACTTCTCTGCTTTCGAAAGGGCTGAAAGACCGAATGTATAGTTTTGCCTGGGTCAGCTGAGTGACATGCACCAGTCCTCCAAGTGATGCCTGGCCTAAAGTTAGGTCAACACACTGAGGATGAAGGATCATGGCTAGTAGGTTCTAGCTATGCAGTATTTTAGATACACTTGTATACCTATACAATCTATCACCCTGTCTCAGCTGCCTATCACGCTTTAGCCCAATTAGCAAGGCATAGGAATTAATTTCATGGTCTTCTGCTAAAATGCTAAGTAATTATGGATTTAGCATTGAATTAATTAGACATTTCAATAGAACTCTTCTCAAACCACACAAATTAGATGATATGCTGGAGTAAAAATAACTATTTTGATATGCAGCATGATTCTGAAAATAGGCTGCACATTTTAGTAAAGAGTGCTACAAAAAAGTGCTACAGTGAAGGATGCACCGACCTGCACTGAATATTATGTTTGGCCGAACACAAAACAAACCATGTTATGATGTGATGTTTTCAGAAGGAACACGTCAAGAATCATGATTCTCTCTCTCTCTCGCTCCCTCTCTCTTGCTCCCTCCTTCCCTTCCTTCCTTTTCAAATTCCAATCGCATTTTTACAGGCTTGTTCTTTTACACACTCATACTCTCTCTCTCTCGTTCTCTCAACTCTCTCTCTCTCTCTCTCAACTCTCTCTCTCTCTCTCTCTTCCTACCCTCTCAAATACATCATTCTCCTCCCAGCTCACTCCCTCTGTTTTTCCTCTCTCCCCCTATCTCCTTCCGAACACACACACACACACACACACACCTTTGCACCAAACCCAGAAGCTAAACACTGTAAAATCCTATTTTCATTCAGGCTGCTGTCCAGCTGTAGGACTGAGTTCTGAGTACCTCTACGTATTAGAAGAGGGCAAAATCTGAGGTGACACGACCTTTCTTCTTTTTAATCTGACAGAGATAATAGTGGCAGATGAAATTCTGACTGCAGACTGTAGTGTAGGAAACACCAACAACTCAAGGGAAAATGCCCAATTTCCTGTCCGTGCTATTACGTCATTTACTATCAGGCCACACACGATATTCCACACTTTCCCTGTAGCCAAGCTTTGACAGACAGCACTGACTATTTACTGTATCTGCAGTTATAATTTTGTTTCATGTAATACGTTTTCTGTTCTTTTACCATGTCAGAATTATTGTCCATGGTAACTGACCATGTGCTACACATGTAGAAGAGATTTGGCTGAAATATGCAAAATTGTTCCCTCAATCTTTTTATCACCAACAGGTCAAATCATTGTTTTCAGAAAAAACATGCATTACTGTTGCTTCAACTATAATGGAGACGCTCCTCAGAAACCTGAGCAAATCACATTGTTCTCCACAGACATGACAGATGGTCACTAGAGAAATGGAATCTGATCCAATCATGCTCTCTTCCACACATGAAGTAATCATTGGTAGCATTGTTTACATGAGGACACGTGGAAAAGAAGTGTTATCATGAGTGAAAAAAAAACCTGATAACATGCAAAAAAAAGTTATGTAATAATGTGTATCATTTCAGGACATTAAAATTCATGACATATGAGTCACGTGATGCTACGTGTGCTTACTTGTGAACATGTGGACTTCACATATGAACTATGGCTTTTCTGTAAGTAGAGGACATTGAACTCAGCATTATTAATTTTGTTTAGGCCGATATAATTTCATTATCTTGTAATACAAACACAAGCAGAGTGCACATTAAGGTCCATTAATCAGCAGCTAAAATAGCAATGGAGCCACTGAAGCCACCAGAACCACTGGAGCCACCCCAGCCATCACTCCACTCAAACAGGGCACTTCTGCCTTCAGCATCTGCAAAGCCCTTAATAATTAAGCACAGGGTCGTTAGAGGCACTCTAATGTCCTGCAATGTGCCGGGCACGCACTCGCCCATCAATATCGGACGGTTGCAAAAGAGAAATGCCTGTGAAGAGAGAAAGAAACACTGTCGAGTGGCTGTATAAATACACGACTCTCGTCACAGGGTAAGAGCCTACGGCGTGACTGCTGCTGCCGGAGATCAATAAACAATAAGTCCCGAATGCAGCATGACGAAGACCAAGGAAGCAACCTAAGAGCAGGGCAGCACAGTGCAGGATCTGAGAAGTGCTTTGGCTGGAGTGGTGGATGGATGCCCCGCTCTGATCTGCAATTCTCAAGGATGGCAGAACTTCACCCCAGCAGCTTAGACAAGGGCTCTATGAGAGCGCCAGTCTGAGTCAGTCTAGAGTGCACTAGAATGCAAAAGAAAACCACGCAAGACACAGCACAGACTATACAGATGCAGAAGGAGAACAGAAGGAGAGACAGAATTCAGCTACATAGTGTCTGTCTGAATTAACGTCTATCCATGATCCACCCACAAATATGCTGCTATATTGAACAAGCTTTATGTAATAAGCAAAAAATCTCATCTCCAAGTTTTTGTAAAATTTTCTGAGCCCATGAGTATGTTCTTAATAAATCCACTTTTTGAAAGAAAAAAAAAACAAAAAAAAAAAAAACTTTTTTGCCCGTAAAAGCATTGTTCGGGTGTCTTCAATCACTGGTTTTATATCAACCACACAGTTTACACATTTTCTACTGGAAATGCATCTAGTTTGGATGATATGTGTATCTGTGTGTAAAGCTATACTGTTACGTCAGATCATATGTAGGTTTTTTAGTTGACGTTAGTACAGTGTCAAATTTGCTCTCATTCTGAATCTAACTCATTTTGATTAGCAGCAACAACGAAGTCCAGCTCAGCTGCACATAATTTAACTCAATTTAGCGAATCTAAACCTCAACCTAAGTTCATTCCTTTAAAGGGGATTTTGGATAACATTCTGTGAATCTAACAACAGATACTATGAAACACATTTGTGGAAAGCATAGATAGGCCAGTTCTTTGGTATTTCAAGCAATATCAGACTTAGGGCTACGTGTTATAGACAAAAAAAAACAAATGAAAAACATTTTTATACTTTATATTAATAAACTCTTGATGGGACATAACTAACGACTGACCTGGTTGACCAAGTGTGTTTACTATTGTTGGTGGATCATTTAAATACTTTGATTAATCCAAAGACTACTTGAAATGTTCCTCAGGAAGCTCTGAGGTTGGGCAGGATGTTTACCGCACACAACGAAACTGTGTCACTTGTTACAGGACTTGTTACAATTGTATTTTCCATCTTTCTGAACAGTATTAATATCACTTGAAACTGATAATTATTATAATGATTAACAAACAGTATCTCATGCAACCCTAGAAAGGATATAAAACCAGTTGTTAGATGGTACTAAAAACTTGCTTTGACAGAAGGGAAAATGCTTTGCAGTATTTTTCTGTCAATGGTTCATGCAGGATATGCATTATGTAGTCAGGGCAGTAAAGTGGGAGCCAGCCATGTTTACTGGCGCCACACAGAAATGATGCGTGCAGTATTACCAGCACTGCCCTATGAACTTGTTCTCCATCTGTATGCAGGAGAAGAGTGCAAAACAAGTGGAAACCTGGCACTGCAATTCAATTACCCTCACAGCACCAGTCACCCTGAGAGTTGCCATTTCAACAGAGTGCACCCTAATGTGAAGATGACTACTTAGTGTGGACACTGGTTACATTATTGAAAGTGGCCATCCACTGCCATTCGGGAAAAGCAAGTTGACACCACAGATCACTTTGATTGTGATCAAGATTTTGGGCTGAATGGGAAAAATATGAAAGTATACCTTAACCAAGCACAAGTAAAAGGGTCCTCACGACTTAATGCTGCCTTGGTCTCTTAATGCACCAATGCCGGTGTGCACAACAGAGATGCTCCTGATGGAATTACACTTTTCTCTGTCAAATGGAGCTCTACACTGGGCTGGAATATACAAGCATTACTGGACTGAGATAAAAGGAAATAAGAACAACTTTTTTTGTTATATAAATGCAGTTTTCCCACAGTGTTCTTTACATACTTGTGTATTCCACCCATACTTGTTTATATGCACTGAAATAGTCTGCGAGAAATAATGTCGTTTAAGGGAGAAATCAGCGTGCGTCACGAACTGGCACCGACATTCGAAGCATGAAAATGTCCAGCAGTCCTCAGTCACACATCAAAAAGTAAGCAGAGCAGTCACACTTTCACCAGAGCATCCCATCAGCATCTCTTTCTCTCTCTCTCACACACACACATCCAAAACGAGGAGACAGCCAGAAAATACTGACCCTTCTGTTGCTTGAAGGACTGTATAGATCCCGAGTGATGCACCATCGTGGCGGTCGAGTGAGTTCCAAGGTTAGAAAAAATCCGCACTCGTAGAAGCCAGGCGGCGTACATGTGAAGGTGTGGAGGAGCTGCGTGGGTGTCTCTGCTGCTCCCTCTCGCAGCCAGCTGCTCCTGCTCTTGTTTAGCAACCCGTATTCCGGCAAAACCCCGCCCACCTGCGCTGGGATTGGCCAGTTAACATTCACAGCGGGTTATATGTGCCACACTATATGGACAAAAGTATTGGGACACACCAGTTTTAAGGGTTTTTCTGAGATTTTCCAGTGAAAAACTCAGCATACCAAGACACTCTGGTCTTTTGTGTGAACTTTGTGGACACAGTTTGGGGGAGAACCTTTTTTTATTCCAGCATGACTGTCCCTCAGTGCACAAAGCAAGGTCCATGAATACACTGACCTCAACCCCATCGAGGCAAGCCTTTTCGCCCAACATCAGTTTCTGGGGCAGCCTAGTGGGTGCAACACTTACCTGTAAACCCGATGACCACAAAGTTGCAGGTTCAAATTCCACTTTCTACCTCAGTGCCCCTGTCCCTGTAACTAATTATTGTAAGTCTGCCAAATGCCGTGAATGTCTGACCTCATAAACCCTAAACAGAACGACTGGGCACAAATTCACACAGAAACACTCCAAAATCTCGTGGAAAGCTGTTATGGTTGCAAAGGGCTAACTCCATATTAAAGTCCCTGTTGGTGTGATGGTCAGGTGTCCCTATACTTCTGCCCATATAGTGTAACTATTTGGGACCTACTAACCAGTCAGAGCGCTCCTCATGAATATACATTTCAATCAGCCAATCATATCGCGGAGTGTTAATTAGCCAATCCCAGCACTTCATTACGGAGGCGATATCAGCTACTAGGTAACTAATCGGACGCTTCTGTATCGCACTAGGGGGGGCTTTTCTGAACACGACCACCTCTAGGAGGAAGAAGAGTACCTGTCCAAACTCCGCTCGAGGGCACGAACTAACCAGTCCTAGCGCACGGGAGCGGGGCTTGTCTGAATACAGGTAGGAAATAAAAAAACAACCCAACACCTGGCTGCGATCGCGAAACTCCTCCAGCCGTGACTGTTGCCATAGAAACGAAGTGTGAGGAAGGTCCTGATAGACGATGGGCGCTCTCTTTTCTCGGTGTGTGCGACCCGTGTGATGAAGAAATTTGAAAAAAAGATGACTGCGGTGTCTTTAATTCACATCCGAAGCTGCTGTGGCATGTTCACATATGACAAATGTACACTGTACATGTGGCCCAGTGTTATTTCCATCTGCCAAACAGTTTCCAGCCTGTGTGAAGCTCACGTGTGGGATTTTTCAAAGCACTCAGACTGAGGGCTCAGCACGATGACATGTCTTCCATCCAATAGGATACATGTTTAATACTTCAGGATTTGTTTGTAATGGATTACCATGACAAATCCTTTTGGCCTCACACACAACTCTTCACAGTCAAGAGCAAGCTGGATGGTCCTGAAGGCCAGACCCCACGGTTTTTGTGTGTGAGAGAGTTTGTGTGTGTCTCTGTGTGAGTCTCTCTCTCTCTCTCTCTCTCACTCTGTGTGTCTCTCCTATCTCTCTCTCTGATCTCTCTCTCCTACCTCTGTCTCTCTCTCATCTCTTTCTTGCTCCCTCTCTTCTCTCTCTTCCATATCTCTCTCCCTTTTCTGTCTCTCTTCTCTCTAATTTAATTTCTCTCTCTCCTCCCCCTCTCTCCCTCTCTATTATCTCTCTCTTATCTCTGTCTGTCTGTTGGTCTGTCTGTCTGTCTGTCTGTCTGTCTGTCTGTCTGTCTCTCTCTCTCTCTCTCTCTCTCTCTCTCTCTCTCTCTC
>JBBIGA010000126.1:8694251-8707209 GCA_037576975.1 Alestes dentex
TTATGATTTAAAAAGAATAAACACAGTTGTTTGACAATAAATGGCTTCAGCCAACCACTAACCATGAGTGAAAGAAAGTTTTTGTGATATCATTCATATTCTCTGAAAAATGGTTAAGAGATCATAAATTCTGCCAGGGTATGTAAACTTATGAGCACAACTGTATCCTCCCTTTCAGCCTACAACCGTTTAGCTCTGCCTGTTTATGCTGACATTATAAGCAGTGTTTCTACCCAGACTGCTCATATAATAATTTAAAGGCACAGTATCAGAGAGCCTGTTTAAGTCAAATGGATGTAGAGAGGTTGGGAAAATGTCATGTAAAAATGAACTCCATAAACCCTCAAAAATGTAATAAGTAGACCAAAAAAATAAAACAAAATACAGGCTGCTAAATGGTTTTTGGCTTGGATGAATGGTTATGAGGACTGGTACATAACCTTTATGTAGAGGGTCCCAAATCAGGTAATTGTACGGCATCTTCTTTAAGAATGTAAAAATTTTTTTCCTCAAAAGTGTTCAAAGGATATATTAATCGATCAGCTCCTCTTACATCCACCTGATGATAATTTATCAAATAGGGTCCATCATAAAATGTAACTTGTGTAATATGACTCCTTTAGACAGCTCATAATGAAAAAGTTTAGGTTCAGACAATGCAGCATCAGCAGAAGCTGTGATAAATGATAACAGGCCATAATGTAACTCCTCTCTAACCTCTCTGTGACTCAGCCTGGGCTTCTGCCTGTTTCCAAACAGAGAGATAGAGATGCTGTGGCTCGTGCGAGTCACAGTCCTTAAACATCCCTTTGGCCCGGGCCACAACAGCAAGCATGTTTTTATTATGTAAGTTCAATATTTTTTTCTTACATCCTAACCCTGTTATAATGACCGCCCTGGGCTGGAGCCATCAAAACTGGCCGACCATAAATAGCTGACGTGTACATGCCTGTCAGACTGGCTGAGAGTGGACAGCATACCACTGATGCCCACATCTGCATCTGGCATCCTGCTCTCATCAACCAGGGCCCAGTCAAGATCAACAAATAAATGAATGCAAATGCAGAGGCCTCTTTTTTTTTGCATTACAGCTAAATTTAATTATAAATTCAGTGTCCTAATACACTATGCTATTTTAGATGTCCTCATTAAGATAATCCTATAAATAAACAAAGAATAACAGGCAAGGCTCACTGAACTCAAAACTGAGATAATGAGGAAACTCCTTGCGCTCATAAAGCGTGATGCTACAGCACATCCCCTGCATTAGGCTGGTCGATGGACTCTCACAACTCTTGACACATCGATTATTTAATACACATAATCTCCATCCACTCAGCTCTTCACCAAAACACACCTGCATTTCACCTCTTCACATCCTTGTTCAAGCCCGGACCAATGAAGAAAATGTGCTTTGTGAGAAAAAGTCAGGTTTATTAGTATCAGCTAAATAAATGTATGATAACTGATATTTGTTTGTCCAAGCTCTAAAATACAGCTCTGGACAAAATAAGAGACCTCTGCAATTTATTTTTAAATCAGCATCTCTATGAGTGTGACAACCATTCCATTCCAGTGTCTGTTAAATTCCTACACAAGCACCTCGGTCTGCTTTATGAGGTACTGATTAGTGATCACCTGAATCAAAACTTATTTAAAAAAACACTGGTGTAATCAACACTCTCCTCTTGCAATGTGACCAGTTGGATGGCAAAACACAGCAAGAAGTACAAAATTGCCATTTTGTTTAGGAGTGAATAAGAGATTTGTTTTCTTTGAATAATTCAAGTAAACGCTGTGTAATTTTTCTTGCCTTGTATTGTCATTTCCTTTAAAATGCTTTAAAGAACAATATTTTTATTTGGAAATTTGGAGAAATATCATCAGTTCTTAAAAACTAACGCAAACTGTTCTGTTCAATAATTGCACCTATAAAAGATAAAACCTGAGAAACTGAAAACCATTTGCAGTGGTTTCTTATTTTTTTCTCGGAGCTGTAGTAGTTCCTTTAGTTGCTGTTGTTGTTGTTGTTATATTATTGTTATTGTTGTTATTATTAACAACAATAGCAACAACAACAATAATAATATTTTTTTTATTATTGCTATTAGTACTATTATTATTGTAACAATGTCACCAAAGTGGCAGTTCATAAAGTCTTAACACAAACACAGACTCCAACTGTTCTTGGTTTATAGGAAGCGTGTAAAGGAGCACTCTCTTTTACACTAAACAGACAATGTTTTGGAGACAGGTCACACTGAATCACACAAAAATACACTCCCTCTTGTCTCAGCTAACAGGACTTCCTCCTCTCTGGTAAATGCCAAAACAAAACAGAGAACCAGACTGAAATGTACACTTTTATGCTGGACGAACACAATATATGCATCCCATTTATATTATGTAAAACATGCAGCATTAATAATCATGAAATATGTGATCTTTAACCCATGGAGTTTTTCACAAATTCTTTCACTGGTCAGGTTAAAATGCCTCTTCTACAGCTGAATTATCAGTTATCTTTCATCTTCTCCCCATCTTCAACAAATGATTCATCAAAAAATTTCACACAATTTTCCCCTTCCCGCAAATATTCTCAATCAACCATGTTTGGCTTTGGAAATTTGCTTCTTCAGTTTTTCAGTGGAGCTATGAGCCTAATATAATACATGTCTATGTCAACTAAAAAAAACCTTTACTATACTCCTGTAGAACCGGTGCAAACTTGAACAATCCAAGTGAGCCAAAGGCCCCTAGTGAGCCAAAGGCAACAGAGGTGAGCAAAAACTCTCTAAGCTGGAGGAAGAAACCTGGGAGGGAGTCAAAAAGGGATCTCGTCCTCCTCTGATCTACATAAGCTAATTTTAGATTGACAAGCCTTCAGAGTGAGAACTTGGGAGCATAGGAATAGTGAGTACATTTGTACATGTAGTATACACTAGTATACATTAGCTAGTTAACTAAAAAATGTACATTTCTGTTCTGTTTTTTGCATTGGAGCCCCAAAATATCCTAGTCACACTACTGACATGAAATATACTTTACTTACTGTTTCTGTTGAGTCATCAGTTATTACATTCATTTCTGTTAAATGATCAATTGTTGCCCGACTGTACTTGCATTACCAGTTGTCTTGGCAAGTCAGGAATTTAAAATGAAGGAGTGTTACGTGACAGTTTATTTAATTTCCTTTACGAAAGCTCCAGATCTTTACCACCATCGCCATTACCAGATGTGAATTACACAACCATGTTATCATCACTAACCTCTTTACCCTTTACATTGAGTTTGAAAGCAGATGTTGAACAAAACATGGCTGGTTTTCAATACCTTTGAAAATGTGTGTGACATAACACAAAACAGCTCAGAAATGTCACTGGTATTATGTGATGTACACTGTACAATTTTAGTCCATATGCTCCCTATCTAATTTACACCATTTCCCTTTACCACAAACGCTCAATCGGCCAAGACAAATTTGTTTCCTTAGTTTCAAACTGGAGCTATGAGCCTAATGTACATGTCTAGGACATTCCCCCCAAAAAAGTTTCCATTACTCTTTATCCCTCTAGCGCTGGTGCAAAGCCGAAGAAGCAGACTGCAGACATCAAACATGTCTTGGCTGACTGACTGCGTTCGGGGGAAGGGGAAAATTGTATAAATCTGATTTGTCAGTGGCATTCATTTAAACGAATCACTCAGCTGAGCGGTATAAGTGTGGTATCTGACAAGAAAACCAGAATCTGGTGAGTGATGATATTTCTTTCACTTTCATGTCTCAGGCATTTGAGTGAACTGTGAATTATGAAGCTTAGCGGCCGTTCTCTGGGACGCTGTCTGTGAGGCGTTGATTGGGCCACAAGTTTACAGCATGACATGGCCCTGAGTCATAAAATGCCATGATGATAGGAATAGCTGAACACTGCACAACATCATGCAGCGCAGGATTATGAGAGCAGAGATGTTAATGCATAGTGCCACGACCCACTCCATCACAGTAACTCACATGCAAGTCCGGATTTACCAGCAGTTCTTTATGATGCTCTGCACTTATCGGGTCCCACAATAGGAAGACCAAACCTGAATAAGAAAGCTGTTCTATACTTTTATGCAGGACAAGACACTACCTAATCTATTTAAGCAGATTTAATCTATTTTCATTGTCATCTATATTGACTGGTCAACTTATTGTTCTGTTCACTACAACTCCCACAAGAACTCTTAACATTCAACAGAGATATAAATCAGTTAAGTAACGAACAGAAGGCAACTTTGTTCAGTACAATAAATTATGGAAATGATTACTAACTGGAAACTATTAGACATCATTATTTCTCTGCTATTGTCTCAGCTCAAAGTTTGCCAGTCCATTGCTACACTGAGCTTAATGGAGTGTGTGCAGTAAACATAATCATACTAAAAAAAGTATAATAAAATACACTGTATTGTGAAAAAGATCTATAGTAATAATCCTGGAATTCCCTCAGGATTCCTATAAGAACCTAATAGTAAAGTCAGCCACTCTGCAACAGGATATTCTACAAGTATTATACATTATTATGGGACAATATTACAGGCATATAATTATGGAACAGTATATGTGACTATAGAAATATTATACAGCACTTTAATTTGTAATAGCATCAGTATGCCTCGTTTTAACACGTCCAAAGCCGAAGATAAATTTCTTTTCCTACCAGAAACTTGTGGGTCAGATGTGGGTTCCAGTCCATCGTGGGACCCGGAGGTGCAGGAACAGCCCGCGCGCGGAGGAAGAGGCTGCAGCTCCATCACAGCCGGAGAGACGGACTTGGACCAGGAGTGAAGCTCTGCCGCAGCACAGCCCCACACACTCCCAGCACACACACACATTTGGGGTGGGGTTACATGGCTAAAGTTTTCACTCAACGCACGGCTCGTATTGATCTTAAGTTGTCCTGTTAATAATGCATCCGGGGAAGTGGTTTAAAGGCGTCCTGAAACGGCACGGAGGGAGCGCGCGTCTGGCTGGACTTAGTACTGGCGTCTGGTGTGCTTACTCCAACAGAGAACAGAGATCAGCACGGCTCTCTGAATTTACTCATAAACTACAGTGCTGCACGCCAACGTACATGAACTACTGGCGTAATTACTGGGATGGGGGGGGGGGGGGTGCCGGACGGACGGACGGCCAGGAGAGCCAGTCTTAATTGGAGATTCGGAGACAACTGTACACCCACTACACACTCTGATGTCTCTTCACCCGTTTCATACTCAGAATATCAAAATGTGCATTTTATCCATACCACAGCAAGGGTCCTGTGAATATTATGTAACTTTGTCTTACCCAGTGGCATGTTAGAAATATGACATAGTTACTGCAATTCAAACAGGTAGTCTAAGGTAAACACATAGTCAGTCTACAGCTTTAACGTCTGATCTTATGGCAAAGTAGCTTCACAGAATCCAAGTCCGAGCCCCCAGTGAGCAAAACAAAGGCAACAGAGGCAAGGAAAAATTCCCTACTTTTACTAGTACTCGTTTACTAGTAAATCTTAGCTAAAAAACGTAAGTTATTTTTGCACTGGGCCCAAAATTTCCCTGAAACACGACTGACATGAAATATACCACCCTTACTGTTTATGAATCATCAGTTGCTACAATAAGTTCTGTTAAAGGATCAATTACCTCTTGACTGTACCTGCATCAACAGTTGTTTTGCTCGCCAATATGGCAATACAGGAATTTGAAATGAAGGAGTTTTACAATGCATTTTCTTTTATTTGAAGCTGTATCACCATTACCAGATATAACACAATCAGACTATCGTCACTGACCTCTTTACATTGAGGTTGATAGCAGATGTAGAACGAAACATGGCCAGTTTTCACTACCTTAGACAATATGTGTATCATAATAAGAAATAGCTCAGAAATGCAGAAATGTCATTGGCATTATGTGATGTACATCGTACCATTTTAGTCCTTCAGCTGCATGGTAAATATCAGTAGTGCATGGTTTAGTGTTTTCTGTGGTGTATTTTCTTCTGGTGCTGGTTCAAGTTATCTTTAATCTTAAAAGTTCTGCCACAGTCATTGCATTTGAAAGGCCTTGCTTCTGAATGGAGAACCACGTGTTTGGAGAGTGTGCGGCTGTGGCGGAAGCCCTTCCTGCACACAGGGCACAGGAAAGGCCTCTCGCCAGTGTGAATGTTGCGGTGCTCCCGTAAACCTCGCTCCTGTGCGAATGACGAGCCGCAGTCAGCGCAGATATGAGGACGCTCACCTGTAGGAGCCAACGAGTAAGAGTTAGGGTGCTGATAATGTGTCTACAATGCATCATATAGCATCAATATTTAAATCAAATCAAACCACCTCTCAATTGTCCAAAATGCTGAAGGAAGGGGTTGATGGCAGTCAAGGTATTTTCACCAATAAATAGAGTTAAAATGTATTTGAATGAAGTCTCACTCTCTCCCCTTGGGGAAATCCTCTATGCCATGGATGTCCAGTCAAATCTGCAAAGGGCCTGTGTGACAGCAGGCTTTCATTGCAACAAGAAGGAGCACACCTCATGTTACTTGCCTAATCAATTGTTCTTAGTGTTCTGATCAACAGATCATGTGTGCTTGTGCTTTGCTGGAGTAAAACTTCACATCAGCCACATTAGCCCTTTGTGGTAAAGATGGAAAGCCGCTCTATACTACCATAAGGGCAACTCATTTACAATTACACTTTGTTAGAGGACCCCTTGGAGGGGCGAGGGCTCAGAACCTACCCAGAAACTAATGCAGTCTTGACACAATGCCCTTTTCAAACCGAGAAAAAAAAACAGCAGTCAAAACTGTTTGTAAGCCAGAGCTATAAATTATTTTAAAGTGCACCACACCACAGTTCTCGTTCTAATGCTAAAGCTTAAGCCAGACAAAGCATTTTTAATGTACGTGCTTCACACACTTTCACACCCCATTTGTAATGCAGTGGCTCATCTTCATCTGCTTGAACAATCTGACATATGACACAACTGTGACTTGAGCTTAATCTCCAAGCTGCATTGTGCATTTCCGCACTGCTAAATTGTGTGCACTCTCAGGGGGGTTTTAAGCACATGTTGTTCTTTAGGCCATTAATGATGCATTGCCTAATATCACTCTAGTACAACACTGGCCAGTGCGATGCTATTTAATGTGATAAGTTGTGCCACAATATGATAAACATATTGTGAATATCGTCAGTACTGAAAGAGCATTAACTGACATTAAGTTTCATTGCAAAGAAACTTAATGTCACACACTTTAAAAAAAAATTTTTGTCACCCCATTTTTCCCCTCCCAAACAACAGTCCAGGGGTACAGAGTAGTGTGTGCCCCACTTTTTCCCTCCCGGACTACGGCCGAGACATAGAGCCCTGTGTCCCCCCCACATTAAAAATGCATCAGGCGCCTATGGTACAAGGAATAAAATTAACTGTGTAAAAATCATTTGAAGTACTGTGATATGTTTTTCATACCGCCCTCCTGTACTGGCAGTTATTCTGTAGCATGATTGCAAATTGCTAGTAGAACTCGCCTCTCTATCATACCTGTGTGTGTGCGCTGGTGGCAGCGGAGGTTGAAGCGGTCGCGGAAGGTTTTATTGCACACAGGACAGCGAAGCATTTTCCGATGGACGCGGAGGTGGTTGGTCAGCTGGGAGAGAGTGGGGAAGCGGAGATCACAGTGCTTACAGCCCAGGCTTTGCCCAGGAGTGCATCTGTGCCTCTGCAAGTAGTCAAACCTCTTAAACTTGCTTCCACAGTCTGGACACTCAAACACACATTTCAACGCTGCCTCTGCCTTGTCTGGCTGAGTGGTCTGGTCACAGTTCTTATAGGCTGACCTAAATGAAGGAGCAGCTGGTTTGCTACTATAGCATGTACCCGGGAGCGAAATTTGAATGGAGTCGTTTATAAATGGCTGCACCTCTTCTGGATTCAGGACAGGCTTTGTGTCAATGAGTGATGGGCTAAACACAACCTCAGAAAACTCTTCCTCTTCAAATTGCTCATTCCCACCACTGACTTCTAAGTTGAGACCATCAGAATGGAAGATTGTTTCTGAATCCCGCCTCTTCAGACAGAGCTCATTTAAATTGATTTGATGCTCTCTGAAAAGGAATGAGTTCAAAGGGTCACAAAACAATAACAATCACCACATACACACAGTAATTTCACATTTAACTGAGTAATCAGATTTTTAAAAAAGGCAAAACAATGGACAATTGAACAATAACATACTATGGACAACTTTTCAAATATAACAAAAGGTATCAAAGGATAAACTAGTAAGTCTTAAGGGTCGGTTTCCCAGACAGAGTTTAAGCCTAGTCTTGGACTACCCTTTTCTTTTCAATGGAAAATATCTATTCACAGCACCACGTAATCCAGGACTATGTTTAATCCTTGTCTGGGAAACTGACCCTAAGAGTTAGAGTAAACCTTAGGGTAATTGTTTGGCCACACCAACAGTGACAAAGTGGCCAAAAAATAATATGGACAGGTGTGTCTGTCTATCTGGCTGTTTCTTGATTCGACTTAACTCTACATGCCTTTAGGGAGCCTGGTACCTTGTTCATTTTCTAATACAGTCAACTGGTGACACTGCAAGAAACTTCAGTTATCTTCAGTTCAACAAACATAGTAGCAAGGAGAATACTAATGATTCTCTCTGACAATTGCAGTGTTTTTATATTACATTTGGCACCTACTCAGCGTGCTTGCTTAAACTTATATCAGCATCAGACAGGAGTTTCACTGTGGCCGATATTTCGAGCCCACATTTTGTGATGTGTCTACTAGTGCATTAGAAGAACCTAGTATGGAAAAAAAAGTAGCAGAACTTTTAGGCACTGCCAGGCTACTACACATTTTATTCCCTTACTGCATTTGTAACCCTACATAAAATGAAAATTATATTTCTCTGGAATGCTAATAAAGATAGACGTTTTGATTTCTGTATTTTTACAAATATTTACATACTGACAATGGCATTGACAGATTTATACATGAACAATACTGGATTTCTGCATCGGCCCCAAGTGCAGTCTTACCCAGAGTATCCATGACCAGGCCCTGTCTGTGTGTCACAGTCTCTCTCTCGGCCTTGTTCAACCCTGTTATCCTCCAAGAAGCATGCAGCCATGATTACAGCCTCCTCTATGTTCTGTGGCTGCTGTCTGCTAGTCTTCTCTCTAGCGTCTGGTGGAAGAAGAGAGAGGAATTTCTGCAAGGTCACTCTTCTCACTACCTCCTCAGAGCTGCATCTTTCAGGCTGGAGCCACTTTCTGGCTGCCTCTTCAACAATCAGCTTTAGCTCCCGAACTCCCACGCAGGGTTCATACTGTACTTCATTAAAGTCCCTGCACCTCTGAAGCTCCAAGGCCCACGCCTGCCTCCTCACGTCTGCTTTCAGAGCTTCGTAACTGACATGGCTGTATGGTTCATGATCTTCTTTGTGTAACGTCTTCAAGGAGAGGAGCTGCGCAAGCCGTGATCCCCACAGCTCCTTTGGCAGTTCGCTGCTGTCCAGAGCCCGTTCGAACACGGACAGAGAGAGCTCCAGATCATCGCCTCTCATGTCAAAGCATGGCAGAGGAAGCTGCTGCAGGCTGGCACAGTCTGGCTGCAAAAGCTGAGCAAGAAACTCTGCTTGGATCTCTCCCTGAAGAGCTACAGCTTTCTGGAGCTGAACATGGAGGTCCAACAGAGATCTTAAACACCGGATGACATCCATAAGTTCTTCACTTGGCCTCTGAGTGCAAAAAAAAGAAGGAAAAGAGAAAAAACTTAGGACCCCCTCCCAAAAAAAGAAACAAATTTGAAGTGTCTTTTTATAAAGCAAATGTTAAATTATGAACATGAATAGCAACGATGCATGTACTTGCAGAGGATTTTAAAAAATCTTTTGGTAAATTGAGACAATTACTATAGCTTATTACACAACTATCACTGAAGGATTCCTGTAGTGTTTTATAATAGATGCGTAATAGAAAAGCTGTCAACTAGTTAAGAAAAACAAAGGTTGCTTGACATCTTAAACAAGAGAACCAAAGGTTCCTCCTACCTCAGCCAGAAAGTGGGCATGAACCCACAGTGGCACAAATGAAGGGATGCTGAGAGAAACAGCTCCAGATGTTTGAGCACAGCTGTGGATAAACTGTGGCTCGTGTTGTGAGAAGATGTGCAGCTCGGAATGCGACGTTTATCAGGCGGTTTTCTTCACCATACTACCTTTCCTCTTTATACCACACAACCTCACAGCCCCTTTATACCACACACCTTCTCCAACTGACACCACACATACCGTCTCCCCTTTATACCACTGCCTCTCCTGCTTCTTCGTGCTATCATGGTCTTATTTTTCTTTTTCTGGCGAGTCAAGTGCCTTACTGCCGTCTGCTGGAAAGCGGAGAGAATGAGGTGTAGTGCTTTTTTATTTTAACAGAGCAACCACAGTGCGCAAAGCAAGCTCTATAAAGACGTGGTTGGATGAGTTTGGTGTGGAAGAACCTGACTGACCCGCGCAGAGCCCTGACCTCAACCCCACCCAACACCTTTGGGATGAACTGGAACGGAGACTGTGAGCCAGAACTTCTCGTCCAACATCAGTGCCTGACCTCAGAAATGCTCCACAGAATGAATGGGCACAAATTCCCACAGAAACTCCAAAATCTTGTGGAAGGCCTTCCAAGACGAGTGGAAGCTGTTATAGCTGCAAAGGGGGGACCAACTCCAAATTAAAATCAATGAAATGTAATGTCATAACAGTCCCTGTTGCTGTATTGGTTAGGATACTTTTGTCCGTATAGTGTAGATCAATAGAGAGGGTGCCGTTTCAGTTCTCCTGAAAAATGTCTCACCCCCTAATTATTTGATTTTGTACCTTATTTGAAAGGGGGAAACACTAAATGTTATTTTGGAAAATTGATAAATAATAAAATGAAAATGTAAATGATGCATTTATAACCTGCTTATTACATTTGTGGTTTACAAAACAGTTAAGCAAAAATTCCAGTTCCCCCATATTCCCAGTACATATTGTATGGCTCATAAATCCACGATGGATCGAGGATATAGTCCTACTCTTATATTTGGTCAGTCCTACGTTAAATGTATTCTCCAGCCTGCGTTCAAGTTTTGGTGTAACTTCCACCATTATTTTAGTTTTGTATTGACTATTATATTTTAGGACGTCCAAATGTCGCCCCCCCCCCCCATCCCTCTACCCAAAGACATCTTATAATATGTCTGAGGCTTAAAAACAGTGGTAATGTGTTATTTTTAATTACCTCAAAATTTAACAAGACTACTTTTGTCACTGTACCTTGAAAATATTGTTTAAAAAACACCTGAGAGTAAGTGGGCGGGGATAAACTGTCCCGGGTTGGCACCAGTTGTTGCGACATCAAAAATGTTGTGTATCCATATGCGACCCTTACACAAGAGAAGTGGTAACAGAAAATGAATAAATGAATGGATGAATGAATGTGAACCTCATGGTCTGGGGAGGATTTTTTTCACTTCACATGGACCCTTTTACGTTTTATGAATTACTTTCTCTTCCACGCCACTGCGTGGCGCTGAAGTCTCGTGGTCCTCTCCTGTAACGGGACCACCACCCCAGCAGCAACAGCCTGTCCAGGGACGGGTTTGTTTACATTCTCAGACCAGCTGTATTATCAGTATTCAGCTTCACTAACTGCAGCTTTTGGAAACGTACTGCACTTTAGAGGTCGAAACACTGTTCCAGATGCCAGGTCGTATTCAGAAAAGGTCTGCCCTGAGTTTCAGTCGTGTTTTTAGTTCGTCAGAGCCTGTCTCCCACTAGTGGGTAATAGTAGTGGACAGTTAGAGCTGTGTTTACTTAGCTGGCTAATCCAGTAGCAGCAGGCGTAGTTGCTCTCGTAGCTCTTTTAAATTCGCCTTTTTCGCACCGTCCATGTGTTTTCAGTGACAGTTGCACATTGCTGTAGTTGGTAGGAGCATATGTTGTTTATCTGAGTGGCATCACTAACTTTGGTTGCTGTTGGGAACTTGGCTGGCCTGTCTGCCCTGGTACACTGACAGAGCTGCCAGTATGGGGATGTGTCTGCCCTGTCTGGGTGGAGCAGCAGACGACGTTGTTGTAACCCCAGACCCTGTAAGTATTTAAGTTTTCTCTCTTATTCATCTTTTACATAAACTTTTTACATTTTGTCTCAAACGTCGCTGTGGTTCGTATACAGGCTGCACTTCCAGTGAAATGTCTTCTTTTGTATTGTCTTACGTGCTTCTCTGTACTGAATCTTAGTGATGAGATAAGAGAACGCTTTATTAGTCCTACAGGTGAGAAAGTGTTACAGCAGCAACGTGGACAGAATACAAGAAGAATGCTGAAGCAGCATAACCAATAGAACTAGACTGCATTTCCGCAGAGAAAATGCAAAGTCTGCTTGCTCACTTCTAGACGACCTAGTTAGTCTATTTATCTATCTATGCCTCTTTCTTTCTCTCTCTCTCTCTCTCTCTCTCTCTCTCTCTCTCTCTCTTTCTCTCCCTCTCCCTCTCCCAATCACACCGCATCACCAGCCACTCCACACACACTGTACAACACTGTCATGGTTTAAAAGAAGAATTTCCTTCTTTTAAAAGGCTTTGGTTCATAGTTCTCTCTCTTTTTCTGGTTAGGAAGTGTCTTTAACCACATTTAGGAAGCAGATTTCACTGCCACAATGTTCCTCCCTTTATCTATGTTTTTCAACTTACTTCAGTGGTTTTACGTGGTTTAAAATGTGGATTTTAACTTTGAAATCCCAGTTTATACTCATTTTTTGGGGATCAAATAGTTATTTCACTCAATTACGTGCAAATCAATTTATTACTTTTATGTAACATGTTTTTTTCTTGATTTTTGAAACTACCTCATGAATTAGAGACTGTTCATTTTATTGTAAGTCAGCAT
>JBBIGA010000126.1:8707309-8719148 GCA_037576975.1 Alestes dentex
CACACACACACAAAGAGGACATTCTGTACTAAACCATCCTCACTCTCTGTGTGAGGACTGGTTGTGTGTTGCCAGGTAACGAGTTCCCATGGGTCCCAGGCCTACCTCACTAACAGTTGAGTGGCAGCGTATTTTTTGTGGGATGCTCCTTGTGTGGACCTTTGTCATGGCTGGTTCTCAGACTGGGGTCCATAAACCAATAAGAGGAGGAAGGACTATTTAATATTAAATTAGTTTACGTGCTAATACAGATCACGTTTTTAGATCCACATGCAGCGAATGACATCAATATAATACTGATACAGTAGTTCAGAAATCTAAGTATAAAGGCGATGGATGTGCATTCAGGGCCCTTTAATGCATCTTTCTCCATTTATATTTCATGTACCTGCATTTATGTTTATCAACAGGTTTCACAGGTGTGTGCGAGAGACAGATGGGGGAAATATCTAAGTAAAACCTAAGATCTGGAAGCAGTGATTTTTTGAATAATATCTTAAGTGAATTTACCATTAACCAACACAACATGTTTACGGATACCTCAACAAACTAAATATCTCAGCACTGTTTACTGAAGTAAATTCTCTAATATGTTATATAACAGTAGCCTTAATGGACTTAAACTGGCCTATTTAAATTGTTACAAAATTGTAATTTAACATACCTGCTTCAATTAATCACTTTATTTAATCCTTCAAGATCATCCGACTGTGAGAATCAGGTCGATGTGATTAGTGTTTTAGTAGAGTTAATCACCAGGAGCAAAGCAAATGAAGAATTAGTTGTACACTATTGATTTTATCCTAAAGCGTGACTCAAAGCCAAGGATGCCGCTGACATAGAGTGTGTCTCTCTGCAATTGTGTGACTCAAGGTTGTCTCTTTCTGTAGGAAGCCTCAAATGCAGTTGAGAAATGTACCATTCATTTCTGAGAATACACACACACACACACACACACACACACACACACACACACACACACTGTCACAGCCTATTAAGATTGCCCTGACTATGCATGATCAAAAACAAGAGAAGTTTCATATTGCAGTGTTAGCAAGTCCCTTCTAATTCACACCGAGGCACAGAAATTTAGTCAGAATTTTGTACACTATATTAATAAATACATTAGTGTGCATTTTAATTGATCTGTTAAAATTAGATATTAGTTACTCCCAAACATTTGGACTGTAGTAAAAATTGATGTACATCTACTTGCAGGTAAATGTAACTCTATGCATATAAAGTACACACCCGAATGAAGAGGATCTTTTCTCCAACACGATAGCGACCTTGTGACTGACGCTCCACACAGAACTTATTAGGACACTTACAGGGAGGTTCCTCAGCAATGTGCTTTACCTGAGAAACACAAAAACATACACATCTGCATGTTTTTTTCAGTTACGGTTGTACAACACGCAAGCCATTTGTACTGAGGATAGCCAGATCTCCTAACTCCTTGTAACTTTACAATAATTGTGAGCACTGTATAGTCAGAGAGTTGTAGGAATATTCCAGTGTAGGTTCCCTGGTCATTTTAAATGGTAAATAAAGTGGGTACATTTGCGTTATAGACATACAAACCATAAAATAATTTAGAGAAATGTGCAGAGTAATGCTTTACTCAGAACATTTCTCTACAAAGCATCAGAGTAGAGAGTTCCTCTTTAAAGTAGCTTGGTTTAATACTACAACCCATAGACATTTGGAGCTTTTAAAACATTAAGGTGCCATAAATATACTTTGTATACTCCAGCTTTAAAGTAAATCATTTAGTAAATATTTAAACTTGAAGCCCATCTCTGAATATTACTGCACTAGTCTCTTAAGAGTCTGTGAGTTCATTGTTAAAACAAACCACAGTCCTCTGGAGGGGTGGTGATCTTTCCCAGTTTACTCCCCCTCTGGTCATGATCAGTTCCACTTACAAACAATCACACAATCACACAAGTACAGTTCGATGTACTTGGAGGAGCATGTTGGTTGGATAGAATCGAGTGGATAGAATCTCTACGGAAAAAAAAAACGTATTTTAACTAAAATGTACTGAAGGTGTTTTACGAGGTTCATGATGATGCTACTGTTTCATCACTGTATCCCAAATTATGAAATAACAAATCACACATGTCAAATGTTGATTCAGAGGATTCAGCATCTTATTGCTGGCCTCTATTATAAGTGAGTTTCAAGAGAAAAGCAACAAAATTACTATCCTTGCTAACTGACTGTAAGACACAGATGTGGAAGATGTAGAATACGCTGGTTTTTAACCTCGGATTGCCTACTCCAGCAGTAATATCTCTACTGGTTACTAAGTTAGACCTCATACTCACTGCATCATCCAGGAGCTTGCCAGTGCTCTTCTTGCAGGAGGAGCTTTTATTGGAGGAAGAGACTTGGGTGGGAGAGATGGGGGAGGGAGGAGGCTCAGGGGCTTTCTCTTCCTGCTCAATCTCTTTCTCCAGCTTAATCAACCCGGGTGGCTCCACTTTATACCTTAGACACAACAATCCATCCATCAAAATGGCTCTCTGGCATCTAAAATTGAAGAGTGAATTACGGAGCTGAGGACCATGCCTGTATTTCACCTACCTGGATGCTATCCTCCCCAGCTCCAAGAGACAGAGGCACACTTCATGTGGTTGTTTGTGCAAAACTGGAGGTAATCATTCATACATTATTATTATAGTATAAATCAGACATCTTCCAACACCTGCCCATGCATCTTGAATCACATCAAAATAACAATGGATCAGCTGATGAGTAATTCATGAAAATGATCAATAGACAGTGAGTAGGCACACAGAGGGGGTGAAGATGCATATGAAGCTGAAATCTCTCAAAACACACAATAAGCCACACATACTGAAATATGTTGTGCGTCATTTATAAGAAACACCTTAGTTGTCATAAATTTCTTGTCCAGGCACTGTAATATTGCACAAGTTAATAATTATAGTAAATCAGGCCTGGTGTGCTGTAATAGCTGCTGGGAAATGGCGTGAAAATGTGACGCTCAAAATGCAGATGTGAGTTTTATAGCCCAACAAAACACCTGTTCCAAGAGTCCTCCTTCATTTCTCATGATTCATGATTCATACCCATGGGTGAGTAATGGTCAGGTGAGACACAGCAACATGCAGTAAACACATCAAGATTTTCATCTCATCTTTAAACCTTAGGGCACCCCACCTGAATTTTAAGTCATCTCCATGCACGCGTTTCGCTATTTTTGTGAAAAAAAAGTGGAGAGGAAAAAGGGAAAGAAAAAAGAAAATTAATCTTCTCAAGGCTGATACTTTAAGAGGTAAATAAATCTGTCTGCATGCAGTCGTATCTGTATCTAAAGTCTGTCGATGAATCAATACGCTGAAGATCCAAACTTTTTTTCGAACAACACTGCTCAAAATCAGGACACAATACAGAAAAGACATAAAACAGTTCACAAAGTCGCTCCCCTTGATGGCCTGGGGTGCCGATTCATTCAGTCACACCATTTTACTCTGAAGAAAGAATGACGAAAACTGCCAAGTGTTCACATCTCATAAAACACTGCCCTCACCACAAAAATATATGGTCACACACATGCATACACACTTACACAAAGCTTTCACTGTGCTACTGCAGTAGGGCAGAGAGAAAAAAAAATATCTCTCGCATTCAGAGGAATCAGTTCCACTTGCCTGCCCTACTTTCTCTCTCTCTCTCTCTCTCTCTCTTTGTCTCTCTCTGCCAATGCCTCTTTCTCACTCTCTTTCTCTCTATCTGTGACTCTCTCTCTTTCCCTTGCTGTCTCACTGCCCCTCCCCTCTCTCTCTCTCTTTCTCTCTCCCTCTGTCTATGTCCCCACACGCACACACACACACACACACACACACACACACACACACACACACACACACACGCGCGCGCACAGAAAACCTGTTTCAACACTAAGGCTAGTGTCTTCTAAGCCAGCCATGAGTTTACAACAGTTGAGAGAAATGAGAACAGCAGGACAGAGAGAGAGGGAGAGGGAGAGTGAGAGAGAGATTGATGAATATATTTATATATATATTTATATATATATATATATAGACTGATAAACAGAAAGAGAGAGAAAGAGAGAGATAGGTAGACAGATAAACAGCGAGAGATAGAGAGAGAGCAAAATAACATGCAGTACATTATTCACAGGAGAGGAGAGTGTAAGAGAGGAGATGCTTTTGTCCTTCTTTGTATTCATCACTAGTTCACGGACGTCTGCGTGTAGATCCCTAAGGTGGACAGGCCGAGAAACACAAGGGTTTCCTTGTTTGCCATGAGCGAGCAAAAAGCCACTCCATAAATCCTCACTGAGACTGGATCTTCTCTAATCTACTTTGTGTACCCTGTCCTTTAGCTTCCAACAGTATCTTTACAAAGGATTGTACAGTGTGCATCCTAGTGTTGGTCCGCTTCATCAGAATAGCAACTTTACACGAATAGCCTGGGAGTTCATCAAGCAAACTCAGTACCTGTATGTAGACACTGAGGCAGGCTCACACACTGCTCCATGTTGTGTGGAAAGGTCAGTCTAGGGTACTAACTGTGCCTTCCAGACAAAAAACACTGTAACCGCAGTTTGGCTCAAAACTGAGTAATCGGGTGTCTGAAGGTCAGTTTCACGCTGTGACCACATTTTACAGAAATCAGTGTGTGAAAATCGCAGTAACTATAAAATCTATTCTTTAAGCAGTTTTTCTCTTTTTCACTATGGATAGATAACTTTTTTTGCTGTTATAGGACAGTACATCATATAGTCACTTACTTACCCAACCCCTCAGACTCAAACAGGCAGGTTTCTCCAACGCCCACCTCTCGACACCATGACAGGAAATTGGCTGTGTTGTCACGGGCAAAAAAAGAGCCAGAAGGAGCACTCGCCCTACACGGGATCCTCCGACTGGGTATTGGCTGAAATAAATCATTAGTAATTAAAAAACACCAAATCCTCCTCATTGTGAAATCACAGATAATCACAGATAATCGTAGATATTGCATTAATTCAGAAGAGACGCTACTATATAATTTATTGTATTAAACAACCCTTGTCCAAATCCGTCCAGTGTTTCATTTTTCCTCTGCGGTTCACTTATCACAGATGTGTGGCTAAACTGCTGTGGGCCCTTTGTATTTGTTTTTGTTATGGTAATTATATGGCATATATGATGCTTAATTGCCATAAACGGACTGTATGCCTTGTGGAGTGAATGGGATGCTTTGACAATGAGTAACTACTACACCAACTCTTCTAATAAAATAAACTGAGAAATCTCTGCTTTTCCTTCATATGGGGCCTTTAAACCTGTCCACACATGAAAACTAGCCAAAATGTTTTATGAGGGGTATTTTCCTAGTTCGCAGGGGCCAAATGATTTAGGTGGGATCTTTACAGACTGTCCCTGGTTAAGTTTAAACTGGCTTCAACCTGGATTTGCAGGTCATTAGAAACATCAGAAATCCCCTCTCCCATCTCCTCAATATTCCTTCTCTCCTTGTTGCCCAACTCCTTCCCTCCCCCTCTCTCGTTCTCCCTTCCCCGTTTCCTGTCCCTCCCTCTCTCTCTCTCTCTCTCTCTCTCTCTCTCTCTCTCTCTCTCTCTCTCTCCCCCTTCATAGATATTAGCTAAACAGACGTCACCCTGTAAGCCTGCAGTTCTCTCCCTCGTTCTCAGGGTCTGATCACTGATCACTGTCTGATCTTTTCCCTTGTGTCTTCCACAGCTCTGTTTGAAGCTAGGCATTACAACACCCACCCTGTTTTCACAGATCAATACTGAACATAACAGAGGGAGGTGGTGCAATGGAGGCTTGACTAGATGCAGACATAGAAACTGCTGAGAACAAAAGATTATGTCACATAATACACCACTTACTCACACACAATGAGATTTATACCACATATGCTTTCATACAGGATATGTGTGTCTGGGTCTGCGATAGGTATGGTGATGTCATGCAGGAAGAATGAAGTCTACAGTGGATCAGATTTTTCTCCAGCTTTTTTCCAGAACTATTACTCTGGCTCCCCCACAGTCTCCTACAACAGCATCAGCATGCACACACACTCCAAGCTGAAATGTTCAAAGTCTCCATTTTCTTGCAACTACATTTAACTTAAATATATTTTCACTCTTTGGAGTTTCCAAGAGCTTCTGCCGGATTGCAATAAATGCAATAATATATTTAAAGCAGTTTGAATGTTGCCACTTTTCTTTGAAAAAAACAAAACAAAACAAAACTGTAAAATTAAATGAAAAACTGATAACAGTACTACCTTGGAATAACAACATGGAGGACACATTTTTCTTGTTGTGATGTCAGTACCCAAACCTTTTAGGTGTTTAATCTGTTGAGCCATAAGATTTTCAACATATTTTAATAATAGTCTAATTATTATTAAGGCAGGCCTTGTGTGTGTGTGTTCTCCCCGTGGTGGCGTGGGTTTCCTCCGGGGTCTCCGGTTTCTCCCACAGTCCAAAGACATGCATGTCGGGTGAATTAGGGATTCTAAATTGACCATAGGTGTGAGTATGTGAGCGAACAGTGTGTGTGTGTGTGTGTGTGTGTGTGTGTGTGTGTGTGTGTGTGTGTGTGTGTGTGTGTGTATGTGTGCGCACTGCGGTGGGCTGGTGAGTCCCTGCCTGCACGTAGACCCTGGAATAGGCTCTGGCTACCCGTGACCCTAGTAAGGATCAAGTGGTAACAGAAAATGAATGAATGAATTATTAAGGCAAAAGCTCCTATTCACACTTGGCAAGAACTAATCTTACTTTTTGTCTCTAAAAAACAATTCTGATGTCTGAACTACAATCCGACACTGGTTCTCTGTTTAGGTAGTCATGTTACATAATAGCAAAGCAAATTTGCACAGTTGAGCTTAATGTACCAGAGGCCAGACATTTACACACCCTTAAAAGGAGGCTCTTTAAAAAATCTTCAGTAAAGGCAATGGTTATAAATGGAGCCCCTACAACTCAAAGAACTGTTTAAATGTCTACATAATTTTTTTTAAAGTTTTTTCTCCATAAAGGATGCAGAATATCTGCTGTATATGGTTCTTATAAAAACCTTTTAAACATGGTTCTCTATAGCACCAAAATTGGTTCAATGGTTGATAAAAGTCAAAGAACCCTTTGATATTATTATTCAAAAACAAACCCAGTTATGAGGAGTGTACACTGGCATTCTTTGGGCACTGCAACGCCATCAGTCTAGAACGACTGTAAAACTGCAGTCAAACTGTCTCTGAAACAGGATAAAATGAGGATCAGTCATGTCTGACCAACACCATAAATGTCAACCTGATCTCACAAGTTTTCGTGCAATGCGTAACACCGCCACTATCTGCGCTAACTGGTGACTGTTAGGTTTAGGGTTAGAGACTTTCCTCGTCTCACGGCATTTCAACCTGTTTCAACCGCTTTGCAAACAAAAACGATAAGGAATCAACTCATTCTGTCTCTCCTACTGTCCCTCAGTCACCAGTTAGCGCTGATACTGGCAATGTTACGCAGTGCGCATTAACACATAGGGTAGTGAAGCGTTGTCCTACCACGGAAAAAACGCCTACAGCGTGATCGCAGCACATATTTTGATTACACTGTATATCGTATTGTATTGTATTTTAATTTAAAATGGTGTTACCTTAATATTTGAGTTACCTGAATGTTTAATATCAGTGTTTTATGTTAACATATTATTCAAAGTTTAATGAGCTCGCATTTTTAAGGTCTGGATACTAACTTAAAACTTCTAATTTTTTCAGTAAGCCAAACCCATAGATACAGTGGATGGGATGTGGCTGTTGAAAAAAAGACAGTAAAAAAACAAACAAAGAGATACTAACAGGTAGATAGACAGACCAAACTTTAACACCAAGGGGTCATTACAGATGAATTTCTTACCTCCACTGTGATCCTCTAGCCGGGCAAATGTGCACATGAATAGCTTTCAGTGTACTTATTAGTTTGCAATTATCTACAGCTTTACATTTATACATATTTCTGCTGCCAAACAGCATTCCAACAGAGCATAAAATATTATAGCCAGGCTATTAAGCTTGTTAAGGGCTTTACAGTAACTACATAAAATTATGGACCAAAATGAGTCATGGTCCACATGGAGCAGAAGGAAATTAAAAATGACATGAGCATGTATGAAATCTCTCATTACATAATAAACAGTTCAGCAGGAGAAGGCAGAGACAAGAGGAGCGCTGTACTGGACTGATGAGTGCCTTCTGAAGTTTTGTCATGAGTTCAGGTTAGAGCAGCTTTTTTCCACAGCCCTCTTACAATCACAGAAGAGGATAAACAGGACAAACTTTGAAACCTCTTTGTTCATATTTTCTTGTATCACACACACACACACACACACATACACACACACACACACACACACACACACACACACACACACACACATGGACACCTGTGTCATTTCACCTTCTCCCGTTTTGTAGCTTTTGTCTCTCATTCTCCTGTGCTCTGTGTGATCAAAAGAGTCTAGCATTCCGCCCTTCTTAGTCCCGTTTCTCTCTCATTCTGTCCCTCAGGAGGCATGACTTCAGATATTTCCACGTATCTGTCCTCTCTGCGCCCCCTAAAATGCAGCAGACTCAGTAACTCTGACCTGTTGATACCTTTAAGCCAGAGCTGTCATGATTACTCGATTGAACCCTGTGACTATTTGATTAAAAAAACACCAATTACAGTTTATCTTCTTGATGTTCACTTCCATGATGAATAATGCATTACTGAACTCCTAAAAACTTCACTAAACATTCATCTGTCCATTCATGAAGCCATGTTCATCTGTACTAAAGTTCAGATCTTGCTAGTTACTAATGTATCTTTTCCATCAATGATTAATAATGATTCAAGAGTTTTAATGACCACCATTACTATCCACTAATAAACTTAGTTTTTTTTTTTTTTACCATTAATAAACACCTTATGAGGGCAGTCTTACTGTAAAGTGTTCCAAAATGTCATTCTATTCATTTTTTTGTATCTTTAATAACTCGATTAATTATTGACATAACCGTCACTATTTGTTTAATAGTGACACCCTTACTTCATGCCTTCCATGATATGATCATCAACCATGGTAATATAAATAATAGTCCTCCCTGTCAAAACTGGAAACACACTTAGATTTTTCAGAGCACTTTGAAAAGTTACGGTTAATGTCACGAGTAATAAACTTACTGCTAACCGCCCAAGAATAATATTTAAAGTAAGCCCAGTGCAAAAGTATGAGCATTATACTACAATGCCTAGCATCTCCATTTTGTTGCTTTTTACATAATTTGAAAACAGCAGCTGTTGTTTACATTGTGCTAAAATGTCATGACAAATAGATCAACAGAATCTATTGCATGGATTTTACTAATTGTGTGTTTCCTATCATTATACTGACTGAAAGATGATGCATTTGAAATGTAATTTTGTCCCTCAGGGCTGTTTTGGTTAGGTTTCTCATAACTGAGAGGATCCATGTGGAGCCGTGAGGCACATCCTTCCACTGCAGAATCTGTTATTTTTCTCTCATAAAGTATTACCTTATTGTCAATTTAATGACTGCAAAATAACGTGAACTAAAACTTTGATAACAGGGTGCATCGGGATATGGCTTCTGAAGGTAGAGTAAAAGTGATATAATTCAGCATGGTAATGACCTGCATAGTGTTGTTCCTTTGCACTGTTATTCTTGAGGGGCTCTATTAGCTGAGCTGTAGGGAGTCATAACCAGCAAAAAAATCCCATTATGGAGACTCTGAAGAAGCTGGGCTTCCGCCAACAAAAGCAGAAATATTTTCTTAATTTACCACCAGAAATCTCTCGCTCTTAATGCCTTTCCCATCTGGGGGAGTTTTGAGAAAAAAGTTAACGACTCCTCGCTATCGTTAGCCGGCTCTGTATAAATCAGCACGCTCAGCATTTTTCCGAAGTTCACCATCCCACAATGGCAAGTTTTTAGGAGGAGATGGCAAGTGGCCATGACTTCAGACAAAAGTCTTTGTGTGAGAGCGCAGTACAACAATGTCCAAATGCTATACACACACGTCTCATGTCAGGCACCTAGACTGAGACATTGGGATTTGTCCAGTCTCCTTAAGGTTGACAAACACACAAGTCTGGAACAATGAATCCATCAATTCTGCAGTTGTTAGATTCATAAAATCCATCACTGGACTGTATCTTGGCATGTGATAAGTTGAATTTCCATAAAAGGTCTTGGAGTGAAACCTTGGATTTTCAGGGAGCTGAGGCATGAATATGTAATGTCACACATCTATGTATTTATATAGGATTATGAAATGAATGAATGTATTCAAGAGTATGCAGAGAACCAAAACTTAAAGCCCTATGAAAAAAAAAACAAAACATTGCATATGTTGCATTTGCATCTGTCACTCTAGGTGAAGTGAAATCTATACAGGTTTGAGTGGTTCCATTTGCTCTCCAGGGCAGTTAGATATTCGCAAGAGATTTTAAAGAGACTTTACATAGTTTAAGCAATAAATGAATACAATAGAAATAAAAGTGTCAGTGTCCTCTAGTGTTTTGTGTGTCAGGATCTTGGTCAGGATGTGGAATGATGAGGCCAAGGATTGTGCAGACACTGAATAACACTGATATCTTACATTTTTAGCCAAAATGATCTGCATGACTGCTATACACTCTTGTGTATATGGAAAATAGTTGCAAAAATGGGTTCTTCAAAGTGATACCATAGAATAAGGGTGGAGAACTCCAGCCCCAGAAGACCCCCCTTTGAAACACAGCAGTGGGTAAATGGCATGTATTCTGCTCTGAAACTGAGCTATCACAAGCAGGACTTGGTTTTGGTGATGCTGAATGAGAAATCTTTGAGCTGCATATACTGGAACAAATGAAGATGAGTGTCAGAGAGTGCTTACCTTGCGCGATGGTGATAATTCCCCATTGCCTTGTCTGAATTTCTCCTGCAGAGTCTCAGCCAGCTGACATAACAGGAAGCCATTATCTAGCCTGTCCATGAAGGTCTCTGCTGTGATCTCCACACCTGGGAGGATGAGAGAAAAAGAGAAAGGCAGAGAAATAATTGAAAAACAAAACTCCATAGAGGAACATGCTCTCACATTCTTTGCCTAATTCCTCAGAATTATTTAATTAAACAGAGTCCAACATTTTCCTGAAATGGAGAAATCTTTGGGGTTGGACCTAAGCATTATTTCTAAAGTTGCACCTTTCATTCCCCCGTCCATATGATCAATATAAGGACACTAAGCAGTGAAAACACTTCATTTTAAATGTCAGGTTTTTGTGACGCAACAAAATATTACACCTATTCATACTGAATGTGTAAATAATGATTCAGTCCAAACTTCCTTCCCTTGTCTGATTTTTTTTCAGTCCAAAGTACAACAGTTCCACAAACTTACTAGAATTATCCCAGTCGCACAACACTACCAAACACTGAGAAAGTGAAGGCCAGCCATCGCACCATAAGTGCCGCTAACACTAGGTAATTGGACAGCTGATGACACAACCAACAGTTGCGCCACTCCGGATGCCCCTGCCTGGACTGATTTTGATTTACATATTACATACATACATATATATTTACATATATCAATCCTGAAGGCAAAGTTATAACATTGTCAGGGACTGACATAAGTGGTACGCAAGTAAGAATTGGCGTATGTGATACGCAAATGCGCGGCAGTTTTCAGTATTCCCAGCGCAAATGCGGACCTAATTTGAGTAACTTCATACTGGATCTCTAAGTACCACCACTCAAGAAAGGAAAACCTTAAAAAGAAAAATAAT
>JBBIGA010000126.1:8722520-8741389 GCA_037576975.1 Alestes dentex
GCTTTTTCTCACTTGACAGCCACGAAAACAAGTACAGAAACAGGCTGAACTCAGAAACTCGCCCCGAGTGGCTCTGTGCCTTCCTCATTTCGACCAGTTAGTGGCGAGAATCATATTAGAATGTTGATTTAAAATGTTTGGTGTCAAATAATCCCTGTGGGTGACTAGACCTATAATTTAATTTAGGTTAAAAGTCAATTCGCATGTTCAGCACCACTTGGCAGCGTTTAAAAGTATAGTTAAAAAAAAATCTATCTGTGCGCATGCACGATCGGGGGACCGCGCCGGGGGTGGGGGGTGGGGGGGTTTGAGTTGTAATGGTTCCAGCGCCCATGGTGAGGTGAAAATTTTTGAATTTGGGTGCGTACCAATTAATTAATGTAGGTACTCATTCGAGTATTAGAGCAAAAAATGATGTCAACCCCTGAACATATACAACAAACAACCTTTGGCTGTTTATCGCTCACAACTGCATCACAACTGTTGTGATTATTGAGCTCTCAAAAGAGCTTTGAGACACAAATCTAAAACACAGATTTGTGACATCAGTTCGTTTACTACTCACACATTAGAAAAACCTCATTAATCAACATTATGGAGAAAGCTTGCTCATTGTGTTACACGTTTGTCTTTTTTAGGGGGGTTCTGATCTACCTTATCCATCATTATACAGGCTTGCAGGACCTCACCATTTGCAAACGAAACCCGGATTCTAAGAGAGAAGGAAACGGTAATGTAAAAATTAATTACATCTATTTTTGTTACACAAAACCGCACAAACTTCATAAGTAGACCTTTTTCAAAGAAAAATATAAATAGCAGATAGAATATTTGAGCCTGGAATATATACATCAATAGCTGAGATGAGTCAAAGTGAAGAGTCACTGTAAGCCTGTGGATTATTACAGCCCATAAGGAGCCAAGCACTGATAAACACGTGTTTCAGTAATGAGCAATGAGAACAAACAGCAATGCTGATGCTTCACCAGGAAACAGCTGATTGCTTTTTGCATAGTAGTCCAGATAACACACACATCGTACACACACAAACATACCCACACGTGGACACACATACACACACACACACAGATACTACACTGATCAACATGTGGCTGCTGCTTTTGACTGGCTTCCAGACGACCATTCCTTCTCAGTTAGATCACCCTGAAACAGGAGGTGGTGGCAGGGGGTTGGGGGTGTCTGTGGAAAGAGAATATTTTTTCATCTATTCTTTTTCTGAAAGAGGGGGCGCATTAGCGGTAGAGGGGGTTTAGATGTTTTAATGAGTTCCAAATGTGGTAAACGAGGCCAGTGAAGGGAGAGACTGAGAGAATCCCCTCCGTCCACCTCCTTCCTCCCCTCCTTCTCTGCTACACTCCTTCTCCATACAGTGAAGCAAAAATAAACTCCATCCCACAAAGAGTGGCTCAGAACAGCAAAAACCTCCTCTGACAGCCTCACACAAAAAATAAACATTTCTGACTCATACTAAGCATTTTGCATAACCAAAACCTAATTAAATATTTCATAAAACATCCTTTGTGCTTCTGAAGTACAGCATCAATGTGACAGTGTAAATGACTGCAACTACTCAGAAAAAAAGAGATATTTTGAATGGAATGAAGAATGATATCACTCAAGAGGAATGCCACCAGTTTTTATAAAATGACAGAAATATGTAAGTCATTTATCATTACCATATTTATAATTATTACATAACAACGTTCAAAGGTTCTCTGGTGGATTCTGAAAGCAAATATAAAGGCTAGATTTGTGTTGTAGACACTGTGACTCCTGGGTCCTATTACCACCACAGTTAAGAAATCTGATTTTTGAAATTTTTGATTCTCCACCACTTTTAATGACCACATTTACATCTCATCCATTGAGTCATGGAGAATGTTGAAAAATTCCCCTTTAAGGCATTGCAGTATTGTGAAAATACAATTATCATTACATTTTAAGGTATTTTCACAACACAGGATAACCATTTTTTCTGCAGTTTGTAAACAGGTTGGACTGCAGCATTAAAAAGGCTATGAAAAAATACAATGATTATTTTTACATGATAAACTATGTAAAAAGAAACAGGAAACTGTTTCTATATCTATATCTATCACTATCATTAGCAGACATCTAATCAGATACGTGTTTATTCAGTTGATATAGGTACTGTCCCCTGAAGTCACTATAGCTCACTATAAATATAGGCTCACTATAATTCTTTCACAATACACAGTTGTCTTCAGTGTTTAACATAGTTTTCAGCACTTTAGAAGAATTGATATCATGATTTAATTTAACTCAATAATGATAATATATTACCTACCTTGACATTGAATGAACCTAATTTCTACATGAATGAAATATATAACCCATTTGCTCATTCAGTTTAAAAGCTTTGGTGGTGTAATACATTCTATTAATGTAGAAATCACAACTTTACAACTTTAAACATGTAAATATAAAGCCTGCATGCTATTTGAAGTGTACAGCTGAGATACAAACAGGATATCTGCCACTTCTGCTCAGCAGCCCCCATAATGTGGTGGTAGCTGTCCCAGCTGTGCTCACACATCACACTCCTTACACACATCTGAGGACAGACATCTGCCTTCATGTCCCATTAGAGGCAGCCACAAATGAGCTTAAAGGTTCACAAAGGCACTTGCAGTGCAGATGAGTGGATTGTGTGGTCCGCTGTGGCTCCAGGCTGACCAGAGGCGCTGCTTCTGCCTCTGCTGGCTGTGCACGGACTGCCCGCTGCCAGACATTCCATTGACATCCCACTCCACACACACACACACACACACACACACACACACACACACATTGAACACGGGCAAGTGCACTAAAACAGCCCAGGCCAGAACTATGACACACCACCATTCTTCTTCTCGTAATTTGTGTCTTGCTTCTGAATCACCGCTGGGTTTGAATACAGACCAAATATTGAGTAAATTCTGGAAAATGTGTGGAAATAAAGTCATACATACTCAAAGAAGCTATATTTAACACAAAAGAAGACCAAGGATTCTCAAGGAACTGCTATATGCTCAATTATGATTGCCCTGAACCCGTACACCTTGCAAAAGAAAATCACTGCGGAACGACGCAAAAAAACCAGACACTTCCCTTTTACTTCTTTGTGAATCTGCTACTTATTCCATGATTTATCCTAGCAGGGAAGCATAAGAGCCCAAACCACCCACTCCCTGGGCCATGAAAAATATGATGACCAATATCAACAAAAATTTTGATGATCATCCCCCTCCAATCAATAACTAAACTTGTCTAGAGCACTGGAATGATCAGAAATGCCACAAAGACGTACACTTTAGATGCTCACAGAGACACTGAAATAGTCATTCCAACAATATATACAGCCCAAAATAAGACAACTCCTCATTTTACAGCATTGTGAAAGAATACCAACACAGTGGCCAAGAAGCCTTGTGCCACTACAGAACAACATCTTCAGCTATCTAGGCCTCTAAAATGTAAGTTGCTGTTTTTTAGAGGTTAACATCAGCTATTAATCAAACAAAATCTATTGCAGCCTGTTTGACCCCTGCTTACCCAGCATGCTGGTGAGCCAGAGTGCCAGATCCTCTTTCATAGGCAGCAGGCTGGCCTCATGTCTGCTTGCCAGCCACTGGCTGTACTGCTGCAGGTCAGTCAGGCCGGGACCAGCCGGCTGCTGCTTGGGGCTCAGAGAGCTACACATGCTGCTCCTTCCTTATTGACCTAGAGAAGAAGAAAGAAAGGGAGCGGGAAAAAGGTCAGACAAAAATTAAAAACAATAAATTCCATAATAGAGATCACGCATTTATACTACATGACAGTCTCAACAGGCTTTTCAGATCACATCACTGGTACTTAAAGAACACTGAAAACTTGTATGCTCTTAACAGAAAGAGAATAATGAGGCCTATTGAACCAGATTGATTGTATTGTAATATGTGGTACCACTGGTTCTTCTTGCCCATTCCAACTTAACATTGTGACATATCATGTATCATGAATATTTCTTTAGGTATCATGGTATTACGGTTTTTTACAGTTGCTAAGTCACATGTCTCAATACTGAAGTTGCTTTTTCAAAACACTTTACACAGTTTGCAGTCCCAGCGCACGGTTTGGCCACACAATACAGCTAACCTTCAAATGCACTAGAACAAGGAAACAGTTCATCTGTGTTTTACAACTGGCTCAAACAACCAATACATTAGCACATTTACCCTTTCAATAGAACCACAAAACACAGACAAATGAATGAACTAAAAAAAGCCACTAACAACAGGTAACATACAAATAAGAAAATACTGATTGTGACTAGGCTTCAAGTCATAGAACGCACTCACACAATTTCAGTGCTTATGAGTAAAGCCAAAGATATAACATATACAATGTTTTTCACTTTTCACTGTAATATTTCTTGCATCTTGCTAGACCCTCATGTCCTCTGAATTTGGTCACATGTTTTCAACATTCATGGCATCAAGTAGGGACATTTGATGATTTGGATGACAATTATAAACCTTCCATCTCCATGCAGAGAAGAATTACGGCATGTGATGGAATGCCACATTATCCCACACCACAACAAATATTGAAGCATTTGCTCTCAGTCACTCTTGCTCACCTCCTGGTACCATTATCCTGTACAGTAGGAACAAGATATATGTGTGTGTGTGTGTATGTGTACTAAAATTGTAAAGTATTGCTCTAAATATGTAAAGTATTGCTGCTGGTGGAGTTTGAAAGATAAAAGTATGCATGAATTTTGGAGCATAAAATCATGGAATGCATTTCGTACAAAATCAATGAAAAACATACCACAACACATAGAGCACTGTTATGCAAATTGTGTAGAGTTTTGAAAAAGTGGTTTCAGTACATGGAAACTGAGATTTAGCCACTGCACATACCCACAACTAATATCTTACACGATCACAAAATCTTACATAATCCACACAGCACAAATAATTATGGAGAAGGAGAAAAAGAGAAAGAATCAGAGATCTCTCAATATCAGAGATCTCTCTCAAAAGGAAACTGGACTCTGAAACTGAAATGTTGACCACACCGGGCACTTGGCAGGTCAGTTGCGCTCTGGCACACAGGTGTGTATCCTAAAACCATTAAGACTTTCTCAACGCTCTCTGCTGACCGCCATTGAGTGCCACTGGAACAATGTGACGCCTTTTAAACCAAACCCCTTTAACCAGGTGACCTGCTTTATATCCAACGAAGAGCCATGACTCTGCACACCAGAACAGTGGAGAGGAGATTCTGGAAGCCATAAGCTAACACGATGTTGCACCATGGTTACTTCACCATGTTTACAGAAGTACTGTGATATTACATTTTGCTGTCTGGCCTATGACTAAAATCAGCAGCAATTAATCTGTCATAATTAACAACCGCCTTACAAAATCAGCACAGTACATATAACTATGATTTATGTTCATAGTAGTCCAAAGTAGTTCATTTGTCCCGTCTAAACAGAATGTAAGATACACCATGAGGGCCCTACAGAGGTCCTGACCGCACAGCTCACAGATCTCAGAGTTAACTTCACTGAGGGGTCTCTGTTGAACCATTTCCACTTTCCCATCACCACAGCTTTCTTTCCTCTGATCATCCTCCCTTCCCATTTCTCTCATCATGTTCCAGGATACGTCTCACTTTCATTCTTTTTTTCTTTCATTTTGAGGACTGGATCCAACAATGGCCCCTCTCAAGGTATGTGCAATCCACTCCTAACTCAAAGGGTCTTCGCACAGTAACACGTTTGTGTGATCAACCAGAGGCGAACATCTTCTCACAAGCAATTTCAAAGATAGTTGCGATTTTAAGTCAGTGACCTTCCGTGTCTCTCTGTGTGCTGACACCAGTCACACAGCACAAAGAGGACTCAGAAGAGCTGAAGGCAGCTAAATGGCTGTTCGTTTGTCCCTGTGCATGGAAGGACTGTAGCAGCATTGGTGTTGTTCACCCGCCTGAGACTTTGCCTTCACACTTGTGTGTTTTACACCCAGCTGGAGCATTTTTGCTCTGCACCACTGCTTGGCCTTTCTCACACAACCTCCTCATACACAGGAGCTATTTTATATATGGCATGAATTGAAAGAGAGAGAAAGATATAGAAAGCATATGTGTTGTAAGGAATGAGAAAGAAAGAAAGAATGAGTGAATGTGTGTGAGAGAGAAAGAGAGAGATAGACAGAAAGCTAGAGAGAGAGAGAGCATATGTGTTTTAACCAAGAAAGAAAGAAAGAAAGAGTATGAGTGCATGAGAGAGATAGAGAAAAAGAGATAGAGAGAGAGAGAGAGAGAGAAAGAGAAAGAGAGATAAATATCAGAGATCGCTCTCAAAAGGAAACTGGACTCTGAAATGTTGACCACACCGGGCACTTGGCAGGTCAGTTGCGCTCTGGCACACGGGTGTGTATCCTAAAACCATGAAGACTTTCTCAGCGCTCTCTGCTGACAGCCATTCAGTGCCACTGGAACAATGTGACGCCTTTCAGACCAAACCCTTTTAACCAGGTGACCTGCTTTATATCCTCTGCACACCAGAGTGGAGAAACTGTTCTGCACCAGAACCTACCACAACTTTGATCGGAAAACACCATGTTTATATTAGCGTGGACTTCCAACCATAGACAATGGTGGTATCACTGACAATCCTTGGACCTTATTAGCTGAAAGAGACACTGAAAAGTCCTGTGCTGTGTCTCAAAGTGAGAAATTTTGTTCTAGACTATGTCCTAAGCGCTATGTCCACACTGGCATATATGTAATGCAGGATTTAGTGTGCTGTAAACACTCAGATCCTGTACTAATACAGTGTAAACTATGTAAGGCTCCTAACCTTTCTGGGTTGTTCATACTACTCTACAAAAATCCATGCAGAAAAGTACTCTGAGTAATAATAGTGAACACAGACATTTCTTAATGTGCCGACCGAACTATAATTTCCTTGCTCTTTCAAATAGAACTATACAAAAGCATTTTGGCTTTTTTTCTCAATAACATATTTCAAACCTGCTATAATAATATAAGAAATCATACAGCCAACAACAAATGGCCCAGCAGAGGTATACTTGCGAGGGCATGACTGCACCTTCTGCATCCTTGTTTGCTCAAACAGAAGACAATCTAACGTGAAGATAAGCATCGAAGCAGGATGTCACAGAGTAGAACTATTAGTACCTTAAGTAAACACAGAAATGTCAACCTGTCAGTACACATAATATCTACTGGCCAATGCTAGTTTAATATAAACGCACATCCTGTATGTGTCTTACACATATGAAGAACCTTTAAGCTTAAAGAACCTCCACATAATGCATGAGTTCTATCGCAAATAATGTTTTTACTTAGAATCTAATCCAAAAACCATTTAGGAACCTTAATTTTCAGTGTATGGCAGCACTTTCATGGCCTGTAAAGGACATTCAACCATCTCCACAGTTATAAAAACACAGACATAGTGAGCCATGATAAGTCCAACAACTCTAGAGAGAAGACATCCATAGCAGCGGCCAAAGGTCAGCGTGTGTGCTGAGGTCCAGGATAAGAAAAGCAAAACAAGCAGGATATGCCTTTAAACAACAACAAGCATATTCTTTTTAGAAAAATGTTAAATGTAACTGGGCACACAACAAATAACTATGTAAAATATGATTCATTTGTGTAAAGAAGTGTTAAAGTGTTGGAAATTGCACATCTCTGTCCTGGCTTGTCATAGTCTATGCTTTAACCCAGGATTACAGATACAGGAAACTGTAAGAGAAGCCTCCAGAGAAAGATCTCCCGTTCAATAGACGAACTGTTTCAGTTACACAATGCTGTGTCATGCCCAAAACCACCAAAAACATCTCACTGCCTCTTCACAAGTGGAATCAACACTGCATGATGGGATTTGTACAGTTTTTCCACTAAAATAATAATTAAGGCGTATAGATCCATTTGTGCTCTAATAACACTAGACTTTTCTGTATTCTATTATCTGACTGGGAGCAGAACCAGTGTGACTATTCTTCCACTTTTACAAGTGCGTTCTACAGTCTACCCCAATGATGCCCTTTTGGTCCCAGCGCCCTCTTTTTTAAAAACCAAAACAGGCTCATTCTAAGTTCAAATTTGTTCTTTCATATTCTTTTTTTATAGCTGTCTTTGTTGTACAGTATTTAATACATCTGGGCGCTTGTGCACATTGCACCTGTACAGCCCCATGCTTCTCAGATGTAAATAATACTTTATGTACTGTGTAAATATATGCACATTTTGTGAGAGACTTTACACATCTGTTACAATATATCCCTTCTGATATAAACTCTCATATAACCTGTATACATCAGGGCACTATACTTTAGATACATAGAATATATAATGTACACTGTGTAACACCATTTGTTTGCACTGGTCTCTTCAGGCGAGCACCAATTCACTAAGACAAATTCAAGTGCACCTAACCAACAAAGTGTTTACATTTGTTTATTAGAACTGTAGGATCATTTAAAACTTTCAGCTGAGCTTCATTTTGCCTTCGGCTGCTGCTCCTTGCATTGCTAGGGCTCCTTGTCTAAGAGCTTTAAGAGGAAAATTTGCCTCCAGTCTCTTATTTCATTGCTTTAGAAAGTTCAGAGGCTGCCACACTATTATCCTGAAAACACACAGAGTAAATCAGAGAGAGACACAAGACACACTCTCCTCTCTTTGTTTGTGATTTCATATTGATTACAGCCTCATCTAATCTCATCTGGCAGACGTGTGAAAGGTCAAAGATCAACATTCACTCCAACAAGCATCGGGGCGTTTACAGATCTGTTCTATTACCTGACTACCTGGTGGAGGACAGACCGGATTTAATCATTTTCACTGGAGTTTCTGCTTTTATTGTCACTGTTAAATTTGCAATAAGGGCTTAACTGCCCACTACACACACGAAAGGAAAGTTGTCTTGAAAAGGCAAGAGAAAAAAGAAGCAAAGGCAGAGATATTTTGCTTTTAAGAGAGCATGTGTTGAACGCATCTTGCCTCCTCAGTATTTTTACAACAACTTTAATATTTCAAAGCTGCTGCTAGGCTCATATTCTCCCCATTGCTGCATCTATTTCTGTCACTTTTACAGTGAAGCCACAATTGTGACATGGTGTATTACACCACTGAGGCTATTAACATTCCCCAATGTATTCCCTCCCTCGCACAATAGTCACTGCAAAACTGCATTTGACCACCCAGTCTCTTAGAGTCTTAGACCGGCTACTCAGAGGAGGAGAAATGTGTCTGTTATTGTGCGGTTTGGTTTTCGAATCTGTTATTACTTTGCCTTTAGTGTCAGATTTAAAAAATAGAAGTTAGGGGTCAGTAGAGGGACAGAAGACAAATATTCAATTTAATAATCACAGATTAATTAAAGCTTCAGTTCACATTTCTGAACATTGATCCGGGGACAGCTTACACTGTAAATAGATAGATAGATATATAGATAGATAGATAGATAGATAGATAGATACAAATAATTAAGAATAGAACAGGGTATTTTCATGTTTAAGTATTTAAAAAATTGCTTTTATTCATCTAACCCTTTTTACAGTGTCATAAACACCCTGCTACTGCAGAAAAACAGAGTGAATATCTTTAAATGTTTTTAATTAGGCTTCCCTCATTAAAATTCTGTTTAATAAACCACAGCTCGGTGCAATAAACTGAAATTATCATATTAAGTCATATTCAATCATACTGTCAGCTTAAAAACAATAAACCAACAAATGTAAGACTGAAACTGAGGGTGGAAACAGGTCTGAAATCTCTGAGTTTTCTCAGCCCTGCACTTGCACTCACCTCCTCTCTGGGAAAGCTCTGCCCTGTGCAGCGCGTCTCTCAGGCTCTCTCTGTTCATGCTTCTCTCCTCCGCTCTCTCTACGGCTCTCCCCCCTTAACGCTCAGTCGCGGGGGTCCTACCGACAGGACAGAGCAGCAGTGGGCTCCGCACCGAGGGGGTCTATCTCTCTCTCTCTCTCTCTCTCTCTCTCTCTCTCTCTCTCTCTCTCTCTCTGCACTCGGAGGCTGCTCTGATGTGCTGAGGCTGAGCTGCAGGACTCTCCTGCTCTTTCTTCCACTCCCTCTGCCCCTTCTCTGCCTCCAGCTGGCAGACACCACTGTTCATTTCCAGTGTAGCACCTCATTGACAGTGTCATGCCTAGGATTTGTATACACTGTACAAAGCACGAAACCTCCTTACCGGGAAAATGCAGCGAAAAGCCTGTTAGAGTTGTATAAGTATTATTTTTATTATTATTATTACTAGCAGTAGTAGTTGTAATAGGGGCAGTAGTATTATTATAAATGTTATTATTGTTTTTGTAAACAATGATATATTTCTTTTTTTCTTCCTCTTCTTATTTTTTCCGTTATTATTATTAGTAGTAGTAGGAGTAGTAGTAACAGTGGTAGTAGTATTAGTAGTATTGTTGTTATATATATATATATATATATTAACAACAACAACAATGTTGTTAAAGTTATATGTACGTACAGATATATACATAGAGAGAGAGAGAGAGAGAGAGAGAGAGATAGATAGATAGATAGATAGATATAATTTGATGTTCATTTTGATTTTTATACATATAACATTGATTAATGGACTTTTTAACAGGCTCGCGTGAGAGTGCCTATTCTGAATATTTGAGCAGTTTTGTCTGAATGTTACTCTTAAGTCAGTGATAAAGTGAATTTTTTACGAGACAATTTCGTAAGGGATTTGTGCCGAGCAGATGTTTTGGAGGGCTTTTATTTTGAAAGACGATCTTCACTCTAAGAGGCGGGAGTTGGTTTGTTTACCTGCAGCTCATGGTTTTGTTTCTTTAACACACTCGTTACCTGCCATTTTATTACTTTTTAAAGTTTTCTACTCGTATTGGAGCCGAGAAGAGATATATCTACACTGTGACTATATTTTGGCGTGTTGTGAAGGTGTGGGCCAGGCTGAGGGTGCAGCGCCCCATGGAGGCCGTGGTAAAGAACCTGGGCAGCACGCTGGAGCTCCTGGCCGTTTCTGAAACAGAGTTTGTGAGAGAATGGGACTCTCAGACGGTGGACAGGGCGTTTCAGTGGGCGAGATACTGCGAGCATGTCTACAGCCGTTTCCACTCCAACTTCTCCATCCGGCCGGTGCTGGAGGAGAGCCTGGGTCTGGCCAACCAGCGGCTCTCCGAGGCTCTACCCGGTCACTGCCATCTCAGCCTGGATGACCTGGCTCAGTGTCGCCACAGGTTATTAATAAGACTCTTAAGAAATCCCGTTGCTCCGTGCTCGGTCATTAAGTCCCTTTTAGACCAGTCCAGACTCTTTGAGGATGATACAGACACTAAACAAGCCACTGAAACTGACCCGGACCTCCCTGGACTAATCAGGTGTAGATCAGCTTGTAAGCTCTTCAGCTCCTTTCCAATGAACCCAAAGGAAACCCCTGGCTTGGAGATTGGCACACAGGTTCAAGGCCTGATGCTTTTACAGCGCATCCACGCCATACAGAGCCACCCAGGCAATGACAGCTACACCAGGACAATGCTGGACTCTATCCTTCAGCACAGTGGAGATCTGGACCAGTTCTGTAAAGTCATCACAGCTTCGCTCCTGATAGAAGACAGCACAAGTGAGGACACTGCAGCACAAGGCTTTCTCTTAGACTGGCTGCAGGGACGTCATGGCCTGCACGATCAAATATGTCAGGCATTACCTGCTGAACTGTGCGCCAAACTCTCTCAGCGGTGGCCCAAATTTTGGCTTCTTTACTGGGCTGTTTTGAAGAGGTGGGCGTCCTCCTTGGAGTATGATGTGAATAGTTGTGTGTGGATACAGCAGAGTGAAAGTGCCCCGTCTTTTAAGACATTTGTGGACCGTTTTAGGTCCTTGTGGGATTCAGGTTCAGTATTAAAACAGGAGACTGAGAAAGAGCTGGTGGCGCTAAAAAAGGCAGATGGGGATTTTGATGTACAGGGACTGAGTGCGTGGACAGACCTTCTCCTTCTTCTTAAATGAATGGGGTTTGTTTACCCTTTTCTTTGCTACAAAATAGGTTTAAGGTGAACTTGTGTTGTGAAGAGAGCTGCAATTTGAAGATTGCTGTTAGATTAGCTAGTATCAATTATTTTTTTTCTTCCACTGGGTAATTTATACCCACGTCTTAAGTATTATTTAACTTGATACTGAGCCTGACATCACCCTGCAGAAATTCTCCTTTTTGCAGCAAGATTTTTTTTCAGTGGGATGGAGTGTGCCTTTAGCAGACAGGGGGAGACAATGCTCTTTAACTACTTACACATCCTGGTCTGTCTTGTACAGGACTGCTGTAATACTCGTGTGGCTCAGTCTGCCACCACTTTTTATAAACCCAATTTGTTTTATGAAAATGCATTGTTAAATAAACAATTTATTTACTTAATTGTTGCTGAAATGACTTTGTTTCGACACTTTAGTTGAAAGCAGTTATTTAGCACTTAACTGTTACTTAGGCTGTAAGCAAGGCTACCTAACTGTATGTATCAAATCAGATTTAAAAACATTAGTCCTTTTGAACTATAAGAGCACTTGCTTGTAGCCACATCTGAGCTTCTGAGTCTTGCTATATTTCTTGATGAAGATGTTGCACATTCATCATTTCAAAGGAATTGAATTTTGGGGGCGGGGGGGGGGATGACAGATGGTGGCATCGCTCATCGCCTTGGTAACGGCTGGCGTTAGGCCTCGGAGTCCATCTTAAATGGGAAGTAAAGGCTGAATGGTGAATGTGTGCATCTATCAAATTGGTCTCCTGAGGACATGCTGTCGCGTGCTCTGTTGGCTAGATTTCATCAGCTCCTCAGATTAGGACAAGAGAGAGTGACTGAGTGAGGACTTGCATGGATTTTTTTTCTTTATTTAATGACTAATGAGGTCACTTGAGCCTGTAAACAACCACAGTCCGACCAGACCACTGACATGAAGAATATGAAATGAAGCATGCATGTATGAGTTATGAGGTTTCAAATTAAATAAAGGCAAGTGCGTACTCATGTCAGAGCTGTTTACTCTTCATTAAATCTTGGATTAGCTCAGCTCATAATCCCCTCGTATGGCAAATTCAAGCAGTGACACTGATTAGGCTAATTAGACTTTGTTAAGGAGAAGCCCATAAAGATGAATGGCAGATAGGCAGATGAAACCACTCTCATGCCTGGGAACATTTGTTATCTGTCAGATCTGGCAAGGTGAGGAAAGGTCACTTTAGCTGTAGATCTGTAGAAAGTATTGGATGTATAAGGTTTAGATGAACATGAAACATTTTTTGCTATTAGCTGTATTACTGTAGAAAGTACTGGATGTATACTGTTTAGATGAACATTAGACATTTTGTGGTATAATTTATTCTGCTTGTAGAATCTGTGCTTCAGAGTTGCTGCTGTATCACTGACACTCCAGCAGATGAGAAGCTTTTTTTCCTCCCTTTTTCTTGTCCTCGTCTCCTTGGAAACCATGGAAACGTGTTTTCTCAGCACAGATATGTAGGGAGACGGCAGCAGCAGGCCAATGCAAACATCCCTTTAGCATGCATAAACTAGGAAAATACCAATAAAAGGCTGACCGCAAAAGACCTCAAAATATGTTTATAGGAAAAACAATGGGAATGCATAAGGACTATTTCCTATGTGTTCATGATTTTGCAAAATTTTGTCAAATTTTTAATCTTTTCCCCTTTCTAACCCCCCTTTTCCCCAGCCTCGCATGCATTGGGAGTTTCCTCGCCTCTCTGTTTCTAGTTGGTTGGCTGCCAGTTGGTTGATCTGAGCTTTGGCTTCTGTTCAGCATTTCCTTATGGCTTAAAGAAACACCCCAGATCTTACCTGTCCTCTTCACATCGCACTTTCAGGGTCAGCATTTCTAAATTGAATTTCTTTCATCTTGAGGATAATATACAGGTCGCTAAAAATGCCCCAAAGATGCTTCTGCATAGAATTAATACAATAAAATTTTAATTCATGAAAATGTAGATTGCAATCTTTGTATTTGCTCTTGAACACCTACTGTGGTCATAAGAATTTTTGCACAATAGGAGGAAATGTAGCTTACTCAGATGAAAAATATTTAAACAGATGTATGGAGAATGCAATAGTCCATCATTTGTTTAAACGAGTAAATCAGTAATGAAATCCCATTGTACTGCAATGCACACCTTTCATTATAATTCAGGGCCTATTGCCGAATTGCAATGCTCGGCAGTGTCTCACTAAGAAAGAGGAGGGGAAACACCAACAAGGGCACGGCTCGTTAAGCCCACGATGAAAAACCAGCTCACAGAGGCAGCGTCTGGCCATGGGTCAGTGGTTTCACTACAACCGGGGAGCGAGGGGATCTATCAATCTAGCCACAGGAGGATAACACAGCTGAGCCATAGACAAACAGAAACTGCAGTGTGCAGCTGTCATCTGCTCCTCATTTAACTTGGAGAGTCTTTTTCATCAGGCATTCAATCTGGAAACTGGAAATGGATAAAGGTTTTTCTCATCGTAGCCTGTAATGTTTAATTGCAGCATTCATGACAAATGATTTAGAGGCTATCCTTATTTCTGTACAACTTAATAAAAATGTGAGGTGCTCAGTGCAGGAAATAGGAGGCAGTATGTCCTCTGACACCACCAGGTAGATTTCTCACAGACGCAAGGCTTGACTAATAAAGATCCAGGAAAATCTCTTTGATTGGACTTGCAGATGGTGCCAAGTTACTGTGAGAACACACATCAGCAGTCACGCTGTGTGACTCATGTCTGTTCCTCGAGCAAAATGACTTTCCTGTAATTAGAAGCAACACTGCATGTCTGGTGCTTGCTGATCAGTCGTTCTCACTTAGCTCAACAGCTCAGCTTCTCACACTGCAGACTGGAAGCTGTGGGGAAGAGGGGGACAGAGAGTAAAGAAGGATGACAGATGTGTAGAAGGGGACATATATGTTTCTTACATCCTGAGATACCACTATACCACAGCCATTGTACTCTTAAGATAGTACATACAGTGGAAGAGAGATGAAATAAGACTGCAGGGCATGCAGGAAAGACCTCTTGGGAAATATAATCCTTACAAGAATACGTTACAGAATATGCAGTTGGCACAATTTTCCTTTTACTCCATATATAATTTTTAAATAGTGCTATTGTACTTTATGACATACTATTGTATGTAAATTAATTGAAAAATGTGATGTAAAGGGTCAAAAAAAAGGGTAGTAGCAGCCGTGTCAAAACCCATTCTTCTGTCCAGTTTGTTAGATAATAGTACATCAAACAGTCTCAGAAAACACATAAGCAAGTGCATTTTAGATGATCATGTAGTTTGAGGCAGGTGCTGTATTTGCATACAGTTAGAATAATGCTAATTGGTGTACATAAGCTTCTGTTACCTGTTAGCTACATTGGCCTCATAGTTCCAGTATAAAACTATAGAAGCAAACTTCTGACATTAAACTTGTACTGTATAGCCTGATTGGCTCCATTTGGGCATGGAAAAATTTGTTCAAATTTGATTTTATGCCACATTATTCCTTTGAGAGGTGACAGCCCGAGGAGTGAGTCATGAGCGGCTATGTGTATGCGTGAGTGTGTGTTATGCGGCTTCACCATATTGTGAAAATAGTTCTAGAGCAAGTGTCTGCATTCTCGCCTTCACCTACTCCCACCTTCCCCCATGTGGAATAACAGGTACCATTCTTAGTCTGGCACTGTAGTTACAGTTTCATCAACCAGCTCAGAGCACTGGGGCAGTTCAGTGAAATGAAAATACCAGACAGCTCCGCTGATGGATACCTGTACTCTATAAATAGACATCGTCACAGAGACAGCCAATCTTTCCACATAACAGAAATGAAAGAACATGGCTTGAGGTGTCCAGAACATTTGGGAGTAACTGATATATTGGCATTGCCCTCTGACATCATGAAACAAGAACAATTCAATTCAGAAAGCCACCCAGTCATGCACAGGGAAATCATGCCACTTGAGTTCCACAAATATCTTTGTACTAAGGAACTTTAGAAATGATTTGAAATTAATTTGGAAAGTGAAGCCATAAAAACAGCAATCAAAAAACATGAGTCAATGTTACATACCTGTCAATAACAAAAGCATGTGAACTTTTACTTTCAGTGTCTGCTCTGAGCAGCCATAACTGAGACTAAATGTTTGTGGTAACTGTTCTGTAAGGTCAGAACTTTGACTTGGACATCCCAGTATATGAACTTTATTACTTCTTTAACCATTCTTTGGTAGAACATCATGCTTATGTTCGATGTCTATCTGCATGACCCATTTTCTCTTGATATTGAGTTCATGAACAGGTGTCCTGCCACTTTCCTTTATACTGATATAATTCAGAATTCATTCCTCCATCAGTGATGGATAGCCCTGCTGACCCAGATGTAGCAAAACTGGCTCAAACATGGTACTATCACCACCGTGTTTCACAGATGGAATACGGTTCTTATGCTGGAATACAGTGCTTCTTCAAACATAACGCTTCTCTTTTAAAATAAGTTAGATTTTAGTCACATACATCCACAAAACATTTTTCTAACAGTCATCTGGCATGTCCACATGAATTTATAGCAAACTGTAGACCAATGGCTATCAACTCCAATCTTGGAGATCTATACTCATAATCTGCATTAGCTTCTCTGGCTAATTAAATTCGTCAGAAGTCCCTGATTGCCTCGAATGCTGGCAATGTCCTTTTTTGTATCCCTGCCATGGACACCAATGCTGTTCAGTGTTCTTCTCGTGTGGACTCATGAATATTAATGTTAGCCAGTGTGAGAGAGGAATTTAATTACTTAAATTACCCTGGGTCCCTTTGTGACTTTGCCGACTGTTTCATGGCTTGATCTTGATGTGATTTTTGTTGGTTGAATAGGGTAACAATGGAGTTTCTTCCATTTGTACACAATCTGCCAGGCTGCAGATTGGTGGTGTCCAAATTCTTCCAAGATGGTGGTGTAACATTTTCCAGTCAACAACACTTTTTTTTATGTCTTCAGAAGCCTCCTTTGCTGGACAAAAACTTTCAAGTGCCTGTGTATAATTAGGCATGAAAAATCCAGTCTCTGATAGTGTTTTTCTCTGTGTGCCAGCACTCCAATGTGAGTCAGTCCCACAGGCAGCTCAGTGCTGTGTGTGTAAATAAATGGTGTTGAACTGCAGATCAGATCACAGATTATTCATGCGTTCATGCATACAGAAAAATCTATTTATTAATTGCTTCGCTATTGTCATTACTGGTAAATTAATTGTCCCAGCTCTGGAATTCAGCCTTTTTTTGATGTCACAGAAATCATATTATACGTACATACACAGATTAATAGAATTCCCTGCCTTTCATGATGCCAAAACAGCCCAAACGAGGCATGGACACTACAAGACCTCTCAACCATCAGCAGCAAGACTTTAGCATTGTTAGAATGGGTGCTCTGACCCATCTGCACTTACACAGCCCCATACACAGCAAGCTGTGAAAAACTGTGTTCTTACGCCTTTCCCATAGCCAGCATTCTTTTTCAGGAACCCAGTCGTCCAGCCATCACAATTCAGCCCTTGTCAAATTACTCAGATATTCCGGTTTTCCTGCTTCCAACACATTAGCATCAATAACTGACTGCCCGCTCATTGCCTAATATATCAGACATCACTTTACCTGTCAAAGGTTTCGATGTTGTGGCTGATCAGTGTATATCTTCGTCTTCTGCCTACAGCAGTTTAGCTCTATCCATTCAAGTTATAAGCGATGTTTCAACTCAGACTGTTTTCTATCTGAGGTCAAATACAGGACAACACATCAGAAAAGTGGACTTTTTATGTTTTTTATGGATAAAGAGAAGTTGGAAAACTGAATTATGACAGTTGTAACATGAATGACATAAGTAGATTTAAGGGAAGACAAAAAATGACAGAAAAATGTAGGCGATGCCCTCATTTATTCTGAGAATACAAATGTTGCTCACACAGATTTGCTAGGGTGAAGGTTCTGCTTCAGTAAGGAGGAAAGAGTATTTGTGTCACATATTTCACACACTGAATGATATACTGCCGGTCTCTCGGGTATTTGTGCTTTTCTCACAGTCTCTTGCTCTCTCTTTGCTGCTACATGCCAGATTCATTTGTACTAAAAACAGTCTCCTCTTCTTTCTTTGTCTCTTGCCTTCGTTCTGTTCACGCACCCACACCCATATGTGTTCACCTCCATGCCTGCGTGTGTGTGTGTGAAAGTGATTCTCAGTAGAGCGCTGCTCTGGTTTTTGTGTTTGGTTTGGGAAGCATTATGTAACAAAAGACAGAAGTCAAGAGCAAGTACATATTTTTCTGCTCTAGATTAAAATTTACACATTATCACTAGTTTCATTCAGTAATAATATGAAGGTTTTAAATAAGCCTTGTCAATTTGTTTTTTAAACTGTCATCACAACAGATACGCCGGGCATTTGTCGCTGATTCTTGATGAATGTACCAGGTTTGTATGTAATCTTGGTTTGATTACATTTATTCAAGATTTCCCTCAGCAGCCTCGCAGCCCAAATCACATTTTAATCAAAGTGAATGTGAGGTGTAGCATTCATTAAATGTGAGCCCCATGCTCGTTTGCTCTGTCCTCCCTCTCTCTCTCTCTCTCTCTCTCCCACACACACACACACAGAGCAGAGCCCATCTGTTACGGGTCAGGGCTGAATAGGAGAGCCTTTCCCTAGGGGTGTGTACCCTCTTCTTAACATGTGGCTATGCTCTCTCTCGCTCTCTCTCTCTCTCTCTCTCTCTCTCTCTCTCTTTCTCTCTCTC
>JBBIGA010000126.1:8743057-8756041 GCA_037576975.1 Alestes dentex
TATTAGGGATGCACCGAATATTCGGCCCCCGAAAATCTTCGGCTGAAAATGGCAAAAAATGCATTTTCTGTTTTGGCCGAAATTCTATTTTTACGCGACCGAAACAGTTATGACGCAATCAACAAGCGCAGCCTGCACACGGACTGGATTAGAGTCAGCATGTCTGCCGTGTGGGCGTATTTTGATATATCTAAGAAAGACACGTGGAAAGCCATTTGTAAAGAGTGGAATGCCGAAATTTCTACAGGGGGTGCATCCACAAAGACTTTCTCAACATTGGGATTAATTAATCATATAAATGATTGGCCAGCTGGGCTGGCTGATGTCAGTCATGGTTCCGTGCGCCTTGCTGGCTGATCTCGGACAGGTGGCCGTGCACCGGATGGCCGTTCTGGAATTTTCCAGAATGCATCGATTTCCAGTCCGCCCCTACATTTGAGCGACTCGCTAGGGGGGGGCCTGGCGACTCGCTAGGGGGGCAATGCCTTCGAATGCCCCCCCTTGGCGCCGGCACTGGGCAAGATCCTTCGAGCACACCCACATCCAGTGATTACAGTTAATATATGAGCTATGTCAGTCTTTGTTTTGATACTCTATTTTGTTATAGGCCCACAGAGAATGTTGTTTTATCTTTTAAAAGTTTTTAAAGCACATTGAATGCACTTCCTCATTTTCGGTTTATATAATTTCGGTGCATCCCTAATATATATATATATATACCCCCTCTGGTAGGTATTAATTACGGGAGCCCAGGAGCACCCCACAGTAATGTCGCTGTTGTTTAGTTTTGGTTATAGAGACTTTTATTTTGAACTGGGTGTATGTTTGTGTCATTTGTTACGTTGTCAGCTGTCCTGTGTTTTAGTTAAGTGATTATGTTAAATGATTGGTTTATGCTCTGTCTAGGTTTTGTATTTAAGTTCCTAGAGTTGTGTATTCAGTTGCTGGTTATCCCTCACAATTACCCTCATGATACCCATTTCTCTTGTGTCCTTGTTTTATGTCTACTTTGAATTTAAAGGCCCTCAAACCTCTTTGGTTTTGTTAAGTGTAGAGTCTGTGTCTTTTGTAAATAAAAAAACATCTAAGGAACCTGCAACTTGTGCCTCACCTCACTACCCCTCAGCCACAGACGTGACACCCACAAGACCTGCTAGTCACAACTGGGCCCATATCAAATATATGTACACCAGCCTTTATAAATACACTCACACCACACAGACACACACAAACACACACACATTGTACTGTATAACAAAATGTGATATGAAAAACAATTTAAAGTAAATACATAGTTAATATCAGAAAGTCATTCATGCAACAGTGCACACTGTTTCCTATAACAATTTACAGTGGAGGCCATTCAGCACTCTCTTGCAGAGTGTTTAAAGCATATTGATTGGTCGTTCTTTAAATTTAATTTGCTAGTGGTGATTAGTCTTTTTTGTGAGAAAATGGTGATCAATAACCCCAGTGTGGTCCTGTGTGGGGACTGGGCAGGAGCTATTGACTTTACTCTGTCTGTAAATGGTTGTAACAGACAACACATTATAGGCATTTAGAACAGAGCTGAGAAGAAAAAAAATCTGAACTTGAAGTGCACACAGTCAAAGAAACCACATAACACTGCCTGTAGTTCACTGTGTGGTGACAGTACCGAGACCGACAAGTAAAGACAGCACAAGAGTTTTAAATCAAAACCAAGAGGTTTTAATGACTAGATCATGCAAAACTGCCAATACATTCTGTAAAGAATATCAACATATAGGTATAAAACGTGTTTCTATATTTGGTCCCTCTCAAAGTCTTAAAAATTAAAAGAACGAGAGTCTTATTTAGGCTTGTTTTTGTCCATTTCTTTATATAAAATGATAAAGCGCAATCTTACAGTACATTATAACACTTTTTTGACATCAATAAAGCACTCTTTGACACAACAATAGAAGATAATCACATGTATACTCCAGTCTTCAGTGAGGAACTAGTATTAGATTTTTTGATTTGTGATAAATATCTGCGTGTATGTTCTGAATATCTTCACTGAAATATATTACAATACGTTAGTGCTTTTTCTTTTAGTAACTGCAGAACATTATACACCATATTTAAACCAAAGCGATGTATAGAGGGGCTTTGGCTATTTCATAGTGCCACACAAACTGACCAGCTAGCTTGTTTATAGAGAAGGAAACAATGGCTCTTGTTCCAAAAACTGCAACAGATTCCTACAAATTGCTGTAGGATCTGTCCCCTGAAGATAAAAAGCTGGATTTTCATCATTCCTTTATATTCCTGCATTGTTTTTTTTGTCTCCTACACACCACTCTGAGAGAAACTAGTAAGACATGAGTATAAATCACATTATACTAAATGTGCAATGACAGTTACCATTACCATAGAGTTATTGCAATGCCTTTTTTCACTTAAGGATTTTTTCTTCTTAGACTTGTGCTGGGTAGCATGACAAGTAAACATATTTGACTAAAAGCCCATCATTGTTAGAAAGTCAAAGATATTAAACCAAGTCTGAATGATAGTTGAAAAACATTAAGTTACAAATTCCTCCTGATGAAGGTTTCAGTGGGTTTTTTCCACACATTTTCATTCAACAACATATAGCATGCTCTGTTTGACATGTCATTACACTTCAAAATTCTACAGCTCCTTGATATGGTGCTGCCTATGAAACTGATGGCCTTTGTATAACAATAAGCATACACATCACCAACCCGACTTCACAACAGCCTCACAGAAACAGCAGGTCTATATAAACGCGCACAAGAAATGATTTTTTTTTTTTAGAAATACTCATTAGTGCATTCGATAGATCTTTGAAGTTGGCAAAACAGTTGTTTATGATGGTCAGAATACGTCTTGAAGACTGGCTCAGTGTCAATTAAAGCACAGGACTGTATTGGGAAGGCAGCACAGGACTGATATCAAATAATTGTCCTTGTAGTACATGTATGATGTAAATGGAATCAGCAAGTTTGTGCCACAACATTTACAAGATTGCACTTCAAAAAACGTCAACAAAAAATGGTCCGCCACATAAACATTCACAGCTCCTTCATTATATTCCACTTCTTTTGATTTACAGACATTCAGGTACATCAACATGTTCTGGAAATTTGTGCTCTTGTACCTTTCTGAAACAGTATGAATTCAACTTTATTCCAAACTACATTCACCGTATAAATATGCCATATAATGTTCATCTTTCCCTTTTAAGATTAGGTCCTAAAAAAGTGGACCAAGATATAGTGTACCATTTTTGTTAATAGTGATACACAGTGCTTAATGTAATGTATTTTATGCTTGTATATGCTTGTCTAGGGAACCAACTGTGGCCTATAAAGTCAAAGGCAACTGCTCTGAATCAGAGACTGAAAGACCTAGGATGCCAAAAAGCACATCATCATGTATACAACTACTACAATGTAATCACATGAAATAAACAAAGTAAAGAAACAGACAAGACCAGTGCAAGATCAAATATACGGCAGATAGGAGTTCTATACAGATATTCTCTGGACTTGCAAGTGGAAGTTATACTATGTAACATTTTGTAAGATTTAATATATATATATATTGCTATTTTGGTAAATCACACCTCTGTTTAATAATCTAGGTGTTATTGCATTCAAAATATCAGTATGTACGTCAGACCTATTATATATAACACCTAGGTTTGGAAAAGCCTGCCTGGAGCTTGGATACAATATAGAATTGTATTTAGAATCGCTGGACGTATTTATTATACAGTACTTCATTAGAAATTCTTTCATTAGATATCAGTCTATCTTTCCAATATATTCATTTCCAATATATTTTTTGCTTAAAATCTTGACAAAATGTTAAATAGTACATAAACATATGATAATCTATGTATCTTTAACCGAACAGATTCTGGAAACTTTCAGACTCTTTTATGAATGTTTCCTCATTTAATAATTCAGCATAGACTTATCAGTGCTAATTTCTTATCTATTTCACCTTATTTCATATATTTTATCTTTCAATGTATTATTTTATTTTTTCGTAAATGTTTTTCTAACTACTTATGTAACATATACATATTATACTCGTGTTTGTTCGGTTCTGAATTTCTGTTCTGAACAAGCCCCCACCCCCATCATTAACTGTTTGTTCCTTTGTCCCTGCACCCTAGATGCAGACATTTTCAGATTTGTCACTACAGCTGTTCAGTTTCTTTATGTTTCTGCAACTCTTCTGTTCTGCAGTGTCCATCTTCCTTTATGTAAACTTCTCCTGTGCATTATGAGTATCCGTCTCCACGATGAGAATAGGCCTGCTCAGCTCCCTCCTGGATGTACTCCTCTCTCTTCTCCCATCCTTCTGCCCACCCTCCATTAAGCTGAGTTGTCGCACCGTATGTTTTCGGGGGCCCCCCAAAGGCTCCCTGGGACCCCAGTGGAGCATGACTGAGCGTGATGTCACCGGTCTCCTCTGCGAGCTCGTCCTCATCGATAAAGCCACACTTCTCCTCGCTAGTCTCCTCCGGATCCGCCCAAGGCTGCTTCTCTCCTGACGCAAAAATGCCATAAAACACCACACCACCGTAATGTACCAGTGAGGCGATCAGGAACACGTTCTGCCACTCTTCTCGAGTCTAAGGAGAGTAAGGAAAGAGGAGCACTTACACAATGTATTCAGGTTCTCTCTCGATTACAGAACTAATGAACTATGTAGTGTGTCGGTTTTGTCGTGTTATATGAATCTTTCATTAAATTGTCAGTTCCCTTTCAGGAGGGCCTTGTTTCAAAGTCAGCAAACATGAATCAGGTGTGCTAGATGAGCAAAGACATAAAAATGCAGAGAATGGGGTCCCCAGGACTCCAGACCCCTGCTTTTGTGAATAGAGCATAGAGTGAACATTACAGCGTTAGGTATCTATGTTAAGAATTAACACACATTCTATAAACAATTAAATGTTTATTAAAAGATACTATTACAGGTGACAGAAGCCTGTGTGTAATTCCTTCTCTCGTTACCTTGTTTTTGGTCATGGCACCCACTATGAGAGGGCAGACCATACCGGACAGTGTACCAACTCCATTAGAAATGCCCATCAGTATGCTGGCATATCTGGGAGCAATGTCCAGGTGATTCACATTAAAACCTTGAAGAAGAAAAGAAACAAACAAACATAAAAAATAAATTAGTAAATTTTACAAACACATTAGTGTGTGTGTGTGTGCATGTGTGTGTGTATGTGTGCATGAGTTTATGTGTGCATGTGTGTGTGTGTGTGTGTGTGTGTGTGTGTGTGTTTGCACATAATAGGTAATCACTGGAGTTCTTTACCTGATATTGCAAAGCCACTGAAACCCACTGCCAGCACCAGGAATGAAATGGCTACACCTTTACTGTGGGAGAAACCAACGACGAGTAACAGTGTGGCCTCCATACCAAACCCTATGGGAGTACAAACACAAAGATCAAATAAGCAACTGAAAGGCATCACTGTTTCAGTACAGACACATCCACACAGCAGTCTGAACACAAGCACTAATCAGCCTTACCTCCACAATTCATGATCTTCCTGACTGTAGTGGTGGACAAGATGTTCCTGGTGCGCAGAAAGTCAGCTAACTGGCCCCCTATGGGCACTATGATGGTCATGACCAGGTGTGGCAGAGCAGACAGAGCACCAACCTATAAACAAAAGTCTCATTTAGAAGCCATAGTATTCACAGTAATTTAGTAGACCAAATCTGAAGTAGAAAACTGTGATTTTATAGTGAATATCAAATTATTTTTCCTTCCAAAATTATGAATATGGTCTATTCAATTTAGTATCATGTATCATCATTTATAGTCAGGGGCATTTTAAATAACAAAGCACGATAGATATCTTCATTCAGACACTGTGTATGAGACAGTGTCTCTCAAGAAAGTATCACAACTCCAGCAGCCTTTGGCTTTAATCTTCAGGGGAGGCAATAACTCAGAGCCGGTTATGGCCAGAGAAATCAATCCGGTTGTTACATGATTCCAGTCAGCCAAATCAGATTTATATAACTCGTTCTGCCTGGGTGCCAGAAATCAATGGCAATGTCGTATTTATTTATGCTTTGCATTTGAAGATAATATTTCTAAATGTCTAACATTGGAAATACAATCAAATAAGGACAGCTAAAGTCGTTAGTGTTGACAATGGCTGTAGCTGGCAATTATGAGAAAAGCAGCATGCGGGATTGTTCAGTATCAATAAAACTGTCCTCCAAAAATTAAACACAGTATGGACTTCTGTGAAACAGTATGAAATATATATAAACTCAAAGTTAGGGTTAAAAAGACATTTCACATCAGCATAAATGTCATAAATGTCAACGCTAAATTCTGAAATTACCACCAATTATGCCTTCAGAAAAACAATCAAACCTGAACATTTACAAAATAAGGACATGATGTGTGAACATGAAATTTGTCCTCCTTTTACTATAGTCTCTACAGCCTCTGCTCATCTCATCATTACTCTAGATGTTAGAACATTGCTGTGAGGGTTTGATTGTATTCAGCCCTAAGAAAATTAGTGAGCTCAGGTCCTGATGTTGAATGATTAGTTCTGGATCATTAACACCATTTTTACTCATCCCAAAGGTAGCCTACACTCCAAAGAACAAATTTCTGGAGCTTCACTGCCCTATGCTGAGGGTGTTTATACTCCTCAAGCTGATGATTTGCATTGGGCACGGTGACCTGAGCTGCTGCTCTTAAGTGTCCTATTCTACTGGCATGTCTTTGCTATGGAGATTACACATTCAATTTGATTCCCCTAGTCAGTAACTGACTCACTTTAAAGAATCAGGACTTCCTAATTACGCTTTGGATATTTTTAGAACTATAACGTACACCAATATTATCCTTGTCTTTGCAAACTCAACTCACCTTACTGATCTCAAAGCCAAACACCTCCTCAAAGTACGCAGGCTGGCTAATAAGCAGGAGATAGAAGGTCCAGCTCCTGCAGAAGTTGGCCACAATAATTGCATAGACAGGCATGGAGGTGAAGAACTTCCTCCAGGGTGTCTTGAATTTCTGCAATGACAAATACGATTTTCATTATTTTATTTATGAACATGTTCAGTATGAGCTTTAATTTCTCTTCAGTTCACATAATGTAAAGGCTCTATTAATTCATTAAAATAAAGCTTCAAACAGGTTCTTAAAGAGGGTCCTCACAAAAGCTTCTCTATACTCTCACGTGTCCATTTATTTTTTAAAAATCTTCTAAAAATAATCCACTGAAAGGTTCTTTGGGGAATCAAAGGTGGTTCTTCTTTTGCATCATTCCGATATCACCTTCATTATTAACTGAGCATAGATGAGAAAGGTCAGACTTCTTGCTCTGTCACATTTGATGATAAATGATCTCTACATGGTGGAATTGCTTTGTTGTTTTATGGAGACTCAGTTCTCTACAGTAAGCAATTTTTCAGCCTGTTCAGTGCTTAAATTTTGACAGTGTAAGCTACTTCACAAGAAACAATAATAATTTCTTAGAATGTAGCAGACTCACCTCAGTGGCACCAATCAGGTTAGCTCCCTCTCCGATGCTCTCCTCTATGTAGAGTCGCTCTTCGTCTGTGATAGTTGGGTGATCTGCTGGACTCTCGTAAGATACCAGGATCCAGAACATGTACCAGACCATACCAAAACTTCCTATGGAGAAAGGGAGTGATCAGTTTTTTGGGGTCAGGCACGTGTGTTCCATCACATTCATAGTACATACAACCCAATTTCATATTTTGCTCACATCACAGATGAAACATAGATTAATTATAAATGAACCCACCATAAATATAGAAGACAGAGGACCAGCCTGAATACTGCACAAGTATCCCAGCCAAGGGCATGGCCACCACAGCCCCAGCATAGGAACCTGAGGGGTTTGTTTGTAGAAAACTACTGTTTTGTTTGTGTATATATATATAGTTTTGCAAAAGGGTGCATAAAACAAAAATGATGTCATATTTACCACAGAATGAAGTGGTTGCCAAACGGCTTCTCTCTAATGGTGGAGCCCACTTGCTCCAGATTCCATGACAAGCGGGATAGGTCACACCCTGGATACAAGACTTTACTGTTATACTGAGGCACCCATAACCACACAGTATTGCATGTACTGTAATCAATTAGCATGTCCAAATAAAATCCATATAAATCGCATTTAATTGTTTTATTATGTATAATGAAAAATATAGGCTGCATTTATACCACTACACATTAAAAAAGGTTCAAATTTGTGACCAAATACATCCTGTGAGTCAGGTAAGACAAAGCAAGAAATAAATAGTAAGTGTGGGAACAAATGCAACTTCTAAACACCTTTTAAATAAGGATTAATGAGCCGTGGTGGCTGGTGCAAATCCAAGCAGACCACAAAACATTAACGCACACATTAAATCTTCATTAGCTACTAATCTGTGCACAATCAGTCGCTGATGGACATAAATTGCTGGGGCCAGCGAGAGGAGCAGATCTGGTAGGCTAGAGTTTAATTTGCTGCAATCATTAAGTATAAAGAACACGAGCTGGTGCAACCCAGAACACACTTATATTCATTAAACACAGCTCAGCTTCCTCAACCTGCTGCTGACATTCACTCGGAACACCACAAAGGGTGTGAGGGTAGTCCAGACATTCTTGGGACTGGTCAAAGACCAACACATTGTTCTTGTTCTTGTCATCTCCTTCTCACTCTTGCTCCCTCTCACTCTCTCTCCATCTCTCTCCCTCCCCCCCCCCCCTCTGTCTTTAAAATAGAATAGAATGACTATCTCTGTTTATCTCAGAATCAGAAAACTTTATTGTGCCCAAGGGAAACTGCTTATACAACAACTGCACAGACACACAGAGACACAAAGACAATATAAATAATTATATAAAATAATATAGAATATTAAGAATTTAGAATATAAAAAAATCCCCAGAAAGTACTCTGAAAATACTCTGTCCGAAATACAAATACACTGTGCTATATACATAATATACACTATGCTCTCTCTCTCTCTCTCTCTCTCTCTCTCTCCTTTGTTTGGGTCTGGCATCCTGCACAGCACATTTAAAAAGAGCTCACACTTTTGCAGAACATCTGGAGGAGGTAAACAGATGTGTATCTGAATGTATAGTAGGTGCATCATTTGTTGTAAAATGAGAGTGAATAAACGTCTATGTAGATGTGATAACGCATTGTCGAACAGCTTGTACCTCCACGAGCCCCTGTAAGATCCTGACGAATATGACGCAGCCGTAGTGCACGCGCGCGGCTGACGGGATGAACATGTTGAGTGTTGACGTCAGCAGGATGGCGGCACCGAACACCCTGAAATCGAGAGGAGACAGGAGGAGTGAAGAAAACACCCCGATTCCTGAAACACACAGTCCTGTTTGGTCTTTCTATATATCATATTGTAGCACTTCAGTTATTACAATTTATAGCAAGTGGATGCTTTTCAACCTCGTCACAGTGATTACAGCAAACGTAATACGAGTTTATGACTTTCAGATGTCATTTGAGTTAAATGTGAGTTTCAGATGTAATCTGAGGTTAAATGTGAGTTTCAGATGTAATCTGAGCTAAATGTAAGTTTCAGATGTAATCTGAGTTAAATGTGAGTTTCAGCTGTAATATGAATTGAATGTGAGTTTCAGCTGTAATATGGGTTAAATATGAGTTTCGCCTGTAACATCAGTTAAATATGATCTTAATTTGTTTTATAAACGTGCGTTTTTTCATAAATCACTCATCACTCAAGAACGTAATGTTACATTTTTAATACACATTCATTTATCACAGTGGTGCTCCCGTCATCTCCTCTTATAAATTCATATTTTTCTGACACAAACATGAAAAAATCTAATATTGAGTTGATCCTCAGCTGATTGCTTTGTTCGGTCCTGTCTCGTCACGTCTGAGTTATGGATCAGGAGGGCTGTGCGTGTTTTAATGTCTCGTGTCTGCGGTATTTATCAGGCAGCAGGGAATTCTCTGAGCAGCACGTGCCCCGAGCGCGCGCCCCCCGGGACCTCATTAATTCGGGGGGCGGAGCGAGCAGGGCGCTCATGAGTGTGGCGTAGTGAATGTGTGGAGTGTAGAGGTGAGGGTGTGGAAGTGAATGTGTTGTGTGTGGAGAGTGTGTGGAGTGTGCGGTGTGAGGAGAGGTGAGTGACCTGTTGGCTGCCAGTCTGGAGGAGATGTATCCTCCAGGGATCTGAGTGACGATGTAACCCCAGAAGAAAGAGCCGTGGATCATCCCCACCGTCTCTGGGTCCCAGTTAAACTTTGCTTTCTTACAATACACACATAGAAAATAAACAAATAATTATTATTAATGATCAAATGTGGTCTGCAAATCAACAAAAACAGGGTTTTCATGGTTAGCTTAATAATAATAGTCCATTACTACCTCTACTACTACTACGACTACTACTACTACTAATAATAATAACAATAATAGTAATAATAATAATAACATACTGCTACTGCTAATTCTTTCAGATTAATTCTAATTAAATAAAATATGGTTTGAGCTCAGTAGAAAAAGTCAGCGTGTGCCTCATTATGTAACTCGAGTCCTTTTTTATCTCACCAGTCCTCACACAGCCCACACTAAGAATTCAATCTGCTGTTTGGAATGAATAATTTTAGTCCTGAGCTCGAAAGATGGGTTGATCAGTCAGACCACCAGAACCAGAGTGGCGGGTAAAACAAGGAGGAGAGAGAAATAGGCGGAAGAAACAAAAAAAAAGGGGGGGGGGAAGAAAATACAAGACAAGACAAGAAAAGAGAAGGCAAAAAAATGAAATAAAAGAACAATTATGTAAAAAAGTGGAGGGTTCAGGAAAAGGGGAGGAGCCGAAATAATAGGAGGAGTCAATCGCAACAGGGGAGGGGCAGCGACACGGTGGGCGGGGCGATTGAAAGAGGGCGGGGCGAGTGAAAAGGGGACAAGGAAAGAAAATACAAGACAAGAAAAGGCACGAACAATTATAAGGGGCGGTAAATAAAGGAGGCTGGTTCAGGTAAAGGGGAGGAGGAGAAACTGTAAATCTCTCAGGGGGAGGGGCAGCTACACGACGGGCGGGGCAAATGAAAGGGGCGTGTCCGGCGCACCTCTTTGATAATGATCTTGCCCCCCAGGTGCACGGTGCTGTTGTTGACCATGTCCACGATGGCCACGCCCAGGTTACAGCGGATGCCGAAGGAGATGCAGAAGCCCAGGCCGCTCATGATGGCGATGATGTAGCGGCGCGGGAGCCCGAAGCACGTGCAGTCAATGGGTGGCGCGCGCTTCTGCTTCACCTCCGCGGGCCGGCCGTCCTCCGTGAGCTCCAGCTCCTCTCCTCCCTTCTGCCTCTTCTCCATGATCCTGAACACACCAGACACACCAGATCACACACAGCCAAAACAAACGGTCTCCATCCACCCCTTCACACTGTTCACGGGTTTAACGGATTATTTCTTTTTATTCGAATCAGACTCTGAAAACAAAAGGCAATAAACTATAGTCACACGTGAACAAAGCGCACAGTGTGAACAATGTGAAATTATTTCTCTACATGTAACCTATTCACCAAGTGAAGCAGTCGGCTGACACCAACTGGGAGCGCCCGGGGGGCAGTGTGTGGGGACGGTACCTTGCTCAAGCCTTACCTCAGCGGTGCCCCTAGCAATCCTGGGATTCGAACCCACGACTCTCTGATCGCAACTCCCTAACAACCAGGACACAGTCTAGTAACGAAGAATATACAATATAGAATAATATATTCTTATTTATGTATATATATATTAACGAATGAAATAGAACTAATGAACAACGAATTCCTTCAGCTTCCACACATTTTATTTTTAGGAGCTCTCGCAAAAATATTTCTCTGCATTGCAGCATCTTCTTCAGCATTTCTCCTGGGAATTCTAATATATTTTAAAATATTGTAATAATTGGAGGTAGTGAGGTGTTGTAAGGCAACCTACAGGCGATATAAATAATTAGGAAGGCCGACTGCAGAATAAATAAAATGAAATTTTGAATAAATGAATAAAAACAGGAACGAAATATGTTCTCTAGGCTGCGAACAGCAGGTTTAAACAAAGAAGGCGAATCTTTCACCAGCAGAAGGAGGAGAAAAAAAAACAGTTTTATGTAATATTATAACGAATGACTGCAGCAAAGGGAACGCGTCAGCAGTGGGCTGTAAAACAGATCTTTTGTTAGACAAATAAATAAATAAACAAATAAAAAAAATCATAAATACATTAAGTATAAATTTCGAGTGTTTAGATACAGACATTAAAATGCAGAATGAAGTGTCCTGATCATTTTTTGTTGCTCTTATATATTTTACATTTCCCCCTGCCAAACCTGGACATTTCTTTCCATGAGGCGTCGCTTCACAGATGAAATGAAATTGTCTTTGTGTGCGACTCTTCCACACTGAAACAAAAAATGGTGCTTTGTTTTTTCCCCCCTCTTTCAGTCGTGTTTCTGTCGATTGCACACTGATAAAACAAGTTACATCATCACAGCTTTGGTTAAAAGAAGTAAGGTGAAGGGCAAAACTCTTTTTTTTATTGAAGTGCAAGACACTGACATAGAAATCACGATTTTATTCAGTGATTTATTTATTTATTTGGAGCAGGCCAACACCTCTCCGCTCTGACACGCTGAATACTGATCAGGAGATCTGGATCCTCTCTGTATCACGACTCGCTCCGTTTCATTCATTATTTAAAGACAGACACAACACGAATCCTAAGGGAAAGATTAAAAAACCCACCACCTCCAACACGGACCTGCTAATGACTCCACACCACTCGCCTGTGCTGCTTTTATAATTTTATAATGTTGTAACTGAAATTCAGAAACGAAAAAATGTCGAAAAGAGCGTGAAACAATGAGGAGTCCAAACCAATTCTGAATAATGAAAACAAATCTATTAAACGTTTATAATCTG
>JBBIGA010000126.1:8800676-8812326 GCA_037576975.1 Alestes dentex
TAGAACAATAAGTACATGCCAAAACGGCAGCATTATCCCAAATTCAGTGGAAAGAGGTTTGAGGCCAGCAAAGGACAACTTTTCACAAGCAGATGTTATACTTTATTACTGGGCTATTTTGAGACATGCAGTTTCTAATCTCTTCCTTTTCTTATAATCTCTGCTCTGCCCATCTAAGCAAGTCTTGTCCTAAAAAGACACTGGAGAACATTATGTATGATGACAGCCACCTGCCTGTTACATAAACTCATCTAATACCAGACCGCTGTGGCTGCCACTGGCCCCCACCTGCACACAGTGGACTGAGCAGCGCACCCAGGTATGTCATCCTCACCTGACATCAACAACAAGAGCTGCAGCCAGTCTTTGTCATGGCCAGTCACGTTTTCACACTTGTGTTTTCAACTCCTATTCATTCATGATGGCCTCCCTGCCAGAAAAAAAACACAGACCAGAGTAAACACCCTTTGATTAATGGCTCCAATAGATGACAATGTGACAGTACATCAAGAGCTGCAGGAAACACTATGCATTTTAAAGGTGTTCTTAATTCTCACTGAGATTATTATAACTTAATCCTTTATATTTAAAGAGCAATTGTTTGGCATTGTCACTGTCATCGGAAAATTGTGTAACATTGTTAAAGCTGCCCTTCACTTTATTTGGACCTTTTTTATTTGTGACAAACAGACTAGCAGAAGCTTCTTCTACAACAGACGAAAAAAACAATAGATTTTACTCTGTAATTTTTTTCATGAACATTAATGAACATTTATCCTACAATTACTGATGCTATAAACTATATTTAGAGACAATTACAAAACTAACCATCATTTTTTAACAATCATTTTTTCCCTTCTACCTAAACTTATATACTCTGCCTGTAGTATTGGGTGGCAGTGTACGCCGATGAGCCACAACATTAAAACCACTGACAAGCGAAGGGCATCACATTGATTATTTCATTACTATCCTCCCCAGGGTGAGTTCCTGCCTTGTGGTTGTTGACCCCAGGATAGGATCTGGGTACCCACAACCCTAGTGTGGATTAAGCAGTTATAGAAAATGAATGAATGAATCTCATTACACGGGCACCTGTCAAGGGGTAGAAATATTAGGCAGCAAGTGAACAGTCAGTTCTTAAAGTTGATGTGTTGGAGGAAAGAAAACGACTGATTGTAAGGATCTGAGCAACTGTGATAAGAGCTGAACTGTGGTGGCTAGACGACTGGGTCAGAACATCTCCAAAACAGCAAGTCTTGCGGGGTATTCTTGGTATGCAGGAGCTACTACCTACCAAAAGTGGTTCAAGGAAGGACATCCGGTGACCCAGGACAGGGTCATGGGCGCCCAAGGCTCAATGATGTGCATGGGGAGCAAAGGCTAGCCCATCTGGTCTGATCCTAAAGAAGAGCTACTGTCGCACAAACTGCTGAAGGTTCGTGCTGGCTATGATGGAACAGTGTCAGAATACACAGTGACTTGTAGCTTGCTGCGTATGTAACTGCAGACTGGTCAGATTGCCCATGCTGAACCTGCCCACTGCCGAAAGTACCTACAATGGGCATGTGAACATCAGAACGAGACCATGGAGCTACTGAAGAAGAGATACTGTATATAGAAGATATATAGCAGTTACATGTGTGAGGAATCTTGAGAAGGTCTCCAGCACATACAGGGACCATCCTGGCAGCAGTTTCCCGTGCAGAGTTCAGATAGCTCTGTCTGCTCTGCCAGACAAGCCCCCTGTCTTAATCGGGATCTCTAATCTTTTTACACACCAGTTTAGGTCAACAGAGAGGGGTCTGTCACAGAAACAGAGAGACCAGCCGTAGCTGAACTGAGCATTAAGTGGGATTTTTGCTTACAGAGATCATCTCCTGGCTTCACGATGTTCTGTCTCCAGGGTATTTGTCTTTTGAACTGGAAACTAAAAAGGTTTCATTGGTCACAGTAACCAAACTAGAGATATGGCTTTATAGATTGGCCCTAAGCTTACTCTGCTGCTTGTAACGTCTTTATAGTGTTAAAGTGTCAGTTCACCAGTTTCCCCACCTGTTGTGCCCATGGCACCAGCTAAAGCCCCACCACCATTACACCATTATGTCTCAGAGAAAGACGAAAATTGCATGTGTGGCGGTCTGCCTTTTGCCAGTGACCTGGCACGGTGTAAGTCCTTAAGGCAAATTAAAGAAAAAAGCAAACTGTTGACTTGCATCCCCTAATTACCAGTAAATCACGTTGAGGTCACTAATTAGGCAGACCAGAACCCAGAGAGCAGTCACCATATGGCACTAGGCCGAACCTGTGGTTGGGGCCCCTCACTGCTCTTTCAGACTCACAGGCAGCTAATTGCCCCTCCTGCCCCCCTTCTGGGGTCTTTGTTAACTTGGGAGGACACATTTTGTGGTAATCTAAGCTGCTTAGCTGACTTGAGATGGGTGGCTTGTTTTTTCAGTGTCCCCTTGGCTACGTAATTCCTTTAAAAGTTGAATAGTTGAAAAATCAGTACTAGAGAAAACACCTGAATCTGTAAATGTGCTGAACAGACTAACAAACAAACAAACAAAAAAAAAAATCCCAACAGGCCACTTTTAGGATCGCTTTTGGAAAAGATATTTGGAGTGGTGCCCTTATTATGTAGTTTCTGGAGCTGATCCAGACAACATGACTCATTGTTAGTGATGGACAATATTGAGGATTAAAAAATGATGAAACTATGAAACATAAGGGAGAAAATAACGAACTTCTACAGAGAACACATAACTAGTGCAAGTATAATCCCTCATTCTCCCCTGGCAGGCGTATTCCTATGAATCGTTTCTTTTGTGTTCCTCCATTCTGTGCAGCAGTAGGTACAGTAATAAGATGAGCACAAACAAAAGCAGGTGCTGACTCTGTGACACAGACACTGATTAATAAAAACTGACTGGAAATGCAGCACATTCTGTTGTGCACCTGCCAAATTTCTGAAGCGTGCTGCTGGAGGCTCACCACTCGTGAACGAAGACAGCAGGACAGAAAAATGGAGACAGTGTGTCCAAACTAAAGTCAAAGCCCCTTCTTTATTCTTTTATTCTCCACTTGTGGAAGGGGCTAATGCTGAATAGTGTGACTGATTGATCCACCCCTAGATGGACGGTAAAGATTAAGAGGATGACAAATAGGCATTTGCTTACACAGCGCTTGCTGCTAATCCCCTTGTCTTCCTTTAGGGAGCCCAGACTGGACAGGGACTCATACACACTTTAGCATCACCAGGCACAAGATGAGGCTGTGACAGGCACTGGACTTTACTCCAGCAGCAATCAACAGGTTCTAGAGAACAGAACACAGAGTGCAACGAGACTGTCATCAGGACTAAAGACACAGGAGCATTCAGAAGAGAAAACAATTCATCAAGACATCTAAGATTTCAACATTTGTGCCTAATTCCATTGATTACGAGACTTTCAGGACACCTGAGGATATTCAAGCCATTTCTGCAGACACACTCAGGGAGCAGTGTTCAAGTGACAAAGGAGGTTACTTCTATCACAGATTGAACTCAATGGAGGATTCCATCTTGAAAATATCCATGGTGCCATCCACATCCCCCACAGACTCCCCCAGGAGCAACTCCACAGACGAGAGCCAGGGAGGTGAGTTCTAAAGCTACCAACTGCATCTACACCAGCACTGGGCCAGCAACAGGTCCACCCCAACTTATCCAACTTTGCTTTATGCAATGCATTTGAGATGTGTGCAAAATTTTTTTTTTTTTAATACTACCTAGCAATTCATTCACTTACATTTATTTGAAAATGCATAAATATTGAGATATGGAAAGGTAATTTACAAGTGGGTTTTGTAAATAATTCCTGGCACACAATATAAAGTTACAGAGTTGTTTCCTGTGTCCAGGTAAAAGTCCAGCTCCTGGGAAAACCCTGAACACAGGCATGCTGTGTAAGGTGTGTGCAGATACAAGCAGTGGAAAACACTATGGTATCTATGCCTGCAATGGATGCAGTGGCTTCTTCAAGCGCAGCGTGAGACGCAGACTAATCTATAGGTGAGAAGAATGAAAAAGTGACATGGATGTGGTTCTGATTATATTCAGATGTGTAATAAAGGGGTTAACAGATTTTTTATGAACTTTTATATATAACTTTTATCTAACGGTACCATTTGGCCTTTTCTTCATACTTGATTACAAATGTTGAAGAATGGACCTACAGTCATGATAGTGTTGTAAATGAGTGCCTTCTACACTGCAGTAAGTCATGTCCTAACAGGAAGCATGGACTCTTGCAGGTGCCAGGCTGGTACAGGCATGTGTCCAGTAGATAAAGCCCATCGTAACCAGTGCCAGGCTTGTCGCCTAAAGAAATGCCTTCAAGCTGGCATGAACAAAGATGGTGAGCCTGAATCTTCATGTCTCCCTCTCTTTGACTCTCACGCCCTCGCTCATTGAGCCAATTCATCTCTAATTGTCCGTGTTCTTCTCTCAACAGCTGTGCAGAATGAGCGGCAGCCCCGCAGCACAGCTCAAGTCAGGCTGGACTCTCTGGATGTGGACACAGAAAAGGAGCACCTGGCCACCACCCGGGAGCCCACATCTTCCTCGGCGACTTGCTCTGTGATTAACAGGCCCCTGCTGACCTCCTCCATCAGCTCCAGCATCAGCTCCACTGCCTCCAACCAGCACAGCAACAGCCCCAAGAATGGCCACCGCTTCATGGCCAGCCTGATGACTGCAGAGACCTGCGCCAAGCTAGAGCCTGAGGATGGTAAGAACCAAAGCTAAAGTCAAACACAAGCGGCACTCAGGAGCACCGTGCCTATATTATTGTTTTGACTGGGAATCTTCTGTTCAACTCACGTTCTGTGAAGCTCTTATTTCTTGACATTGGAAGTAGAGCCTGAGCTCAGACATTCACAGTAGATTTAAGGTTTATGTTTTCTTTTTCTCTCTTATTCTACAGTGGATGAGAATATTGATGTAACTAGTAATGAGCCCGAGAGAAGCTCCCCGGAGTGCAACGCGTCCCTTTACTCCTATTCCGGCACTGAAAGTATATATGAGACCTCAGCTCGCCTACTCTTCATGTCGGTCAAATGGGCGAAGAACCTGCCAGTGTTCTCCCACCTGCCGTTCAGGGATCAGGTACAAGCAGCTCTTCATCTGTTCCGACATAATAAAAATTAAAATGCCAGCTAAGCCTTTACATTGTGTAAATATGTCATGAGAAATGGATCAACAAAAATGGCTCAAAATTATTTAGGTGCAGAATATTAGATTGCTTTGCGTGGATGTGTTTTGTGAATGTTTTAATTCCTGTTCCTATAAAATTACTATTTGTGAGACATGTTTTTCTTATGACAGCGATGATATGTTCTAGTCAAATATTCTCTGGCTGCAGCACTAGGCAACTAACACATAAAGGGAGAACTGCAGAATACAGTGTAGCTTATTTTAAGTGGAATGAAATTAATCACAGTTGTCTCTCACTGTTTGTACAGGTGATTCTACTAGAGGAGGCATGGAGTGAGCTTTTCCTTCTCTGTGCCATCCAGTGGTTCCTGCCCCTGGAGAGCTGCCCCCTGCTCTCTCTGCCTGACTTGTCTCCTTCCTCACAGGGCAAAAGCAGCCCCTCAGCCTCTGACCTGCGCCTACTACAGGAGGTCTTTACGCGCTTCAAAGCTCTGCAAGTGGACCCAACTGAGTTTGCCTGCTTGAAAGCCATTGTTCTTTTCAAGCCAGGTCAGATCTCCTTTCTCTCCTACATGTATATTTTTAGAGCTTGTGTGTAGATTTGTTGTATCCTCATGAACTTTATGGATTTCTCTTTTTATAAAACAGAGGCACGTGGCCTCAAAGACCCAGAACAGGTCGAGAATCTACAGGACCAGGCTCAAGTAATGCTTTCTCAGCATATCCACACACTCTATGCCAGTCAGGCGGCACGGTGAGTAAGGACACATGCACACACACACATGCGCACACACACACACACACACGCACACACATGCATCACATGCACGCACACACACCACACATGTGAGGACGCGGGATAATACCGATGTCCCAAATATAAATAATATATATAATTAATTTTATATATAAATACTATATATTTCAGTATAGAAAAATACTAATTTCAATATATAACAAGTTATATTTTATTTAATGCCATCTCTCTTTTGACTAGCTGAAATGGTCAAAAATGAGTTTCTAAGTATGTCTAAACAGAACTTCAGAAATGTTTTTAGATAAACATAAAAAGATACATTTTTTAAACGGTTTGTTACAATCATTTTAATGGCCCTGAAGCTGTAGGTCAGTCCTATTTTAATCTGCACAACACTGAAAGCTGTGTCGTTGTAATTGTTGGTATCATGGCCAGCCATCTCAGAGATGAGTATTAATTATTCAGGACCTTTTTATTGTATAGTATGTACAACAAACAAACAAAGATGAAATGCATAATTGCTGCCAGACAATCTAATGAGTTTCTCTGTGCCCCTCAGGTTTGGAAGGCTGCTGCTACTTCTTCCTTCCCTACACTTTGTGAGCTCAGAGAGGATTGAACTGCTATTTTTCCACAGAACCATCGGGAACACTCCCATGGAGAAGCTGCTCTGTGACATGTTCAAGAACTGAAAAACAACTGTGTTGTTGCTGAGAGTGATATTTACACTAAAGCATAAAATCATTCAACTTTTAGGTGCTTTTGTCCCCTACTGCTAAATTAGTGACAAGTTGCAATGCCCATCACTTCAATTAATTCCTAAAGGAGAAAAATGTTCTATTTATTGTTCTTTCTTCACACCCCATGACTTATTTTAAATGTTTATGTTAGATTTTGTATTTTTAATACTGCTCACATGTATATGCATCTTTATTGTGTGATCTTAGAGCGCTTTCTACCATCTTTAAGGGTTAATGTCGATAAATATGTCACTGCCTTTTAAGCTTTTTATAACGCAAAATTATTTTGGTAAAAGCTTTCAATTGTAGGGTAATCCAACCCAAAAACAGTATTTTTACTAAGCTCACAGACAGGCCTCTTATTTGTAAGAATTGAAATAAAAGTTCTACTTTGAGAATCTTGAAAATCAAGTCTTTGCATAATCTGTATGCAGTGCAGTTCATTACCATCTAAATACAATCAGTATAGATGACCATAACCTACGCATTAAACTGAAGTCACCATGAACTTTGTTGCCTATATGATTAACCAGCCCATTAACACTTTCCACCTTTGCTAATTGTAAGTGTGTGAAGACTGACTAACATACAGTGCAATAAGCAAATGTTGTGTTACAGCACAAACTTTACACGCTTTTATACAGCGATAATGAAAGTTTTAATCTATAAAGCATCCAATACAGCTACAATATACTATTACTATTTATCTTTTTAAGAAAATCCAGATGTTTCAGATGAGGTTAGAAGTTCAGTATGCTTTGACATCACTTCATTTTTAATTGTAGTGCATCATAAAAAAGTTAAGATGATCACCTTTTCACAGTGTGAGATCAAAAACACAGGGAGAAAAGGAAATCACATTTTGTATGATCAGTTAGAAATGGGTTCATTATGACAGCCAAGAAAATACATACAATACAATCACTGTGTTAGTAAACCACTGTTTAAGCTTGCAACTCCATTCGCTTTATGTAAAAAAACAAAAAAAAACAAAACTACAGTTCATTGTAACCTGATCTCACGACTTTTTGTGCAGCCATCACAACATAAAATCTATCGCAGCACATTTTTGAATAGATTGTATATCGTGATGGCTTCACGAGAACTTGTGAGACCGGGCTCTTCATTGACATTATGCCATTTAGCTGACGCTCTTATCCAGAGCGACGTACATCAGTGCTCAAGTAGTCCACATCTGATCTTCAACCTGAAATGCTATACTTGAATCAACACTCGCTATTCAACCAGTTTACTGCCAGTTAAGCTACACACCTAAACAGCTCCTGTCAAAGAGAAGTCAGAGGTTAAAGCAAAATAAAGGACGGCATGGAGTTAAGAGTGTAAGTGCCCAGAGGATTTTTTTTCATATAGGGAAGAAGAAATGAGCAATAACAAGAGGCCTAATTAGTCACCAAGGTACTCCTTGAAGAGGTGGGTCTTCAGGCGACTCTTTTGTTAGGTATTTTATATTGTGGGTATTAAATTGTATTTGATGTCCTTGATAAATATGTTTGGGTTTGGTAGCTATCATGGCCCAAAGAGTAAGTGAATTATTGATACTCATATCTGAGTTTGCTAGCCTTGATTCCAACAATAATAACAACACAGCTGTCAGTATTAATCTACTTCATTACAAAATCAAGCTTAAGTGCTAGGATAACAGTTGTAGCATAAGTACAGTTTAACTAATCAATAAATGAAAGCAAATTAAAAGACATTTTAGAAAATGCTGGGTTATTGCTCACATGGATGAAAGCAAAAAAAAAAAAATCATCTGACGGATTTTTTTTTTTTTTTGCCAAATGCTCCGTGTCGCGGGCCCATACCACCTCTCACAATTGTCCTTTAACGCCCTCTGTTGATGGAAAACTTTAATCCATGTGCTCATTTAAATGCTTCTCAGACAGGTGGGTCTTTACTCTGCTGATCAGACAACCAGTGAAAGTTCATTCCGCCATTTGGGTGCCAAAACAGAGAACAGTCTTGATGGTTGTCTTCCGTGTGCCTTAAGAGCTGTGCTAGATGCCTGAAGGCGTTTTAGGTACAGAACTAAAATTATGCTTAAAATTATTCAGACAGGGCACAAAAACAAGTGTGATTGTATGTGGGAGCTGCAACAGGGCTGCGACATACAGATTCAGCCACCTAATCTCAGCCAAGCCATGAGACACTCTTCTGACAAATAACCTAGCCTGACAGGGTAGAATGAACTTGAACCTCAATGAGTGAAATGATAAATGAACTAGATAAACCTGACAAAACAAAGATCTGGGTATTCTCCATGGAGACAAAGGGTCAAGTTCTCCAGATGCTGTGAAGGAGAAGCCACCAGGTTTGCACCATGAGCTGAGAGTGACACTGGTCAGCCAGAAATACACCAGCAATGCGTGCATCTTCACACAGAATGATCATGCAGTCCTTGAATGAGATGCTAAGATCATGTAGAGGACCTGTTGTTTCAGGGATGAACATCAGCTGAGTATTTCTGGTATTCAGTTTCAACGGATGTGTTTTCACTGATGACATGCAGAGATGAAATTGGAAATCTGAGAGTCAGGAGGTGGGAAGAAGAGGATTACTTGAATGTCACAGCTATGCTAAGAGAACCCACAAGAGGACATAAAATTGCCAAGAGATAGTAAAGAGGACACAATATAGAGCCTTGTGCAAAATGTTGATGTAAATACACTCTGTTACCTGACAGAAGCACCCCTACAGGTAGGGTTTACACCACTTCAAAGCAGAGTCAGTGATTCCAAGTCTGGAGATGATCGACAGGAGAATTGGGAGAAAAATCAGGACCAGTGTTAAACTGCCCCATCTCAGTGACAAGGGCAGTTTATGTAGAGTGCTGGTTTAAAGCCAGACAGGTTGGGATCCTGGAGCTTTTTCTGAATGAGAAAGAGAGAAACTTGATTATACACTGCACGTTCAAGAATTTATCACAGGAAAGAAAAGAGTGATACCTGTTCCTATGTTGGTGTCAGAATTGTCTAGAGTGGGCTTCTTAACTTCTTCTTTTTTTGGTCACAAATGTGTGATGGGAGCATGCTATATATATATGTGTGTGTGTGTGTGTGTGTGAACACAGTGGTAGCAGCAGACATTTACAGTAATATTTTACCTGATATATTGCAACAGAGCGGATGCTGCCCACTGAGCTCCAGTTGGCTCAGATGTTATATTGTTGGGTCACATGTGGGGAAGACTGTTGCCCTGCACTGTCCAGTGTGTGGAGGAGGAACCGGCCTCCTAAAGGCAGCGGTGGAAAATTCGGGTCCAGAAAGTCAACTGCTGCCCAGACACTCATCCTGTCAGGCTGTTGAAACAAAATTCTGGAAAGGGTTTTTATTTTCTGAACTGGAATTTCCCATCTCTGCGGGTAAGGGTGGTTACTGGCTAGGACATCCACGTTATTTCCATTGTGCTCATTTTCATCTTTACAGCAGGGGGCACTGTGAGTCTTCCTGTTGTTAAGGGTTGAGATCCTCTCCTCTAGGGGGTGCTGTTGGACTGGGATTGTGAGTTGACTACTGGTTTCAAAACACGGAAGGGAGTTGCTTGTCAGTTGCAGCGATGAGGGTGAAGCTGTTTTGCTGTTTTTAGTTAAATAAACACTCCGAAGAGGAGTTGTTGTGAAAATGTTCAGAAAATCGCAGAGGTTTGAGTATGAAGCTTTGCCCCAGAGAGAGCCCTGCAGCAGCCCGGGCCTGTCCCTGTCCCCCCTCTCATTCGGACAGTCTCAGTTTAGCAGTGGACACTCCTTCGACTACGTGCCCAAAGTAAAAGACAACGACTTCACAGACACGACCCAGGGATTCCTGTCGTGGATGTGCAACTTGATCGTTACATTCCTGGTTTTTCTTTGCACAGTGGTCACATTTCCTATCTCTGCCTGGTTTGTATTAAAAGTAAGTCTATCCTGTTGATTATACAGACATTGTGGATATTTGCTGGGCTGTTTTTATTTCATCTGCAGAAGTCAATGTTTTTTTAGACAGTGCCCAACTATCAGAGGATCGTTCTGTTCCGCTTGGGTCGTGTCAGACCCCCTAAAGGTCCAGGAGTGGTCCTTGTGCTCCCCCTGATTGATCAGTGGCAGAGAGTGGACCTGAGGACCAGGGCCTTCAACATCCCACCGTGCAAGGTACAATCAAGTAGCTCCTCTCACACCTGGTGTGTAGTCTCCTTCCCAGTGGTGATATTTTTACAAATACACTATATGGATAAAAGTATTGGGACGCCTGACCATCACAACAAAAGGAGCTTTAATGACACTGCATTCAACTACATGTATTTTAATATGGAGTTGGTCCCCCTTTGAAGCTATAACAGCTTCCACTCTTCTTGGAAGGCTTTCAGCAAGAGTGTTTCTGTGGGAATTTGTGCCCATTCATTCTGTAGAGCATTGAGGGTGGGCACTGATGTTGGTCAAGAAGTTCTGGCTCACGATCTCCGTTCCAGTTCATCCCAAAGGTGTTGGATGGGGTTGAGGTCAGGACTGTATGCGGATCAGTCAAGTTCTTCCTCACGGAAACTCATCCAACCATGTCTTTATGGAGCTTGCTTTGTGCACTGGGGCACAGTCATGCTGGAATAGAAAACGTTCTTCCCCAAACTGTGTCCACAAAGTTGGAAGCATGGCGTTGCCCAAAATGTCATAGTATACTGAAGCATTAAGATTGTCTTTCACTGGAATTAAGGGGCCACTTGAATTCAGTAATTAAGAGGTGTGTCCCCGTACTTTTGTCCATTGTAGTGTATGAATGTAAAGGACATTTTACACACAGTTCATAAACCGTGCATTCATAACTGCACGGTTTAGATAAATAACTTAAAACTTTAATAGAAACTTGCTGCTAGTGTGTTTGCCTAACTACACTTTACCTTGAAAAATAATAATTGAAATATTTCATAAATCCTGTGTGCTTTCATGAATCCATTTAGCACATCATA
>JBBIGA010000126.1:8814573-8825101 GCA_037576975.1 Alestes dentex
TAAACATATAAACATATTATATTACTACAGTCTGTCTATGAAGCAGAGAAAATACAAAAGTATGGATGGTCAGTAAATTCAGAAATGGAAGTGTGGCCTGAAATTTCTCTCTCTCTCTCTCTCTCTCTCTCTCTCTCTCTCTCTCGCCAAATTCCAATCAGAATTTAGTCGAAGTGAGTATTAGATGCTTTACTGAACACCTAAACCAGCACTCACATAGTCACAGAAAACGCACGTACAGCAAGAAACCTGAAATACGAAGCACATTTCCTACAGTGATCAAACAGCAAAACAGAACTGTCTTTGGCTGCATATTTGAAGGTCGCAAAAGTGCAGGACAAAGCTGAATCAATCTTTTACCACTCTGCAATTCCATACAACAAGGGGAAAACGGCTACATTAAAGGGGACATATTATGCAAAACTCACTTTAGTAACAATAGCTCTATGGGCAATACAAAACATGTTCATTAAGCTCTTTGCACAAAATCACTCTCACATAAAGAGATCTCACCAGCTTGTTTCAGTCCCTTTCAAAATGAGCCATTTAAGGTCTCTGTCACTTTTATGCAAGTAAGCTGTTGCTGGCCACGCCCCACCCATCCCATGCTTGCGCTGCACGTTTAACACACATGAAACAGAGACGCTACCCAGCCCATATGTTCGACCCTGAGTCGGACCCAGAGCAAGAGGAACTCAACACTTCATGAGTGACTTGCCTTTGCCTGTAGCCATAGCTCTCGGCGTCTTATGCATGCTCGTAAAACCAGCAGACAAAAATGGTGGATCTTCAACTAATCTGGTGCGTGGGGGCTTGACCGATGAGGGGTGGTTCTAAGGACATTTTCCCATTATTACATCACAATGGGGGGGCCGTCCAAAAGGCTTGTAGAAGCATATGATTCCTGACACCAAAATCTTTCAACTGATTCACAGAAAACGGATGGGTGTTTTTTTTCGCACTTGGAGTGTTTATAGGAACAGTAGAGACCCAAATGGAAATACAAAAGGATGCAAAAAGTGAGTTTTGCATATTATGTCCAGTTTTTAGACTTGAGTAAACAGTGGCACCAGTTTTGTGCCAGGACTCTTTATAAAGTAACTGTAAAACTGCAACATGCAAGATAAAATGCATTAATGCCTTTTACAAGCTTCAAACATCTGTGTTTCATCTTTTTGACAGAGTTTTTAAATGTATGGTTTGAACTGAAGGCCTAGGTCTGATGGTCCTGGTTTGCTACTGGTGCTGTGGTTTTGAGTCACTTCAGGGGATCCAGCTGTCTGTGGCGTACACGTCTCAAACTCGAGTCTGAAACATTTTTCTTTAAAAGACAAAAAAGCAAAGAATGTCTCTGCTGCAATGATACATTCAAAAAACAGCAAAAGAACTTATTTTTGGTAGTTTAAGCGCTTCACATAAACAGATGAAGGTTGCATACTGACTGGTGGCTGGTCGTGCAGGATCATGGTTGATGTCCGGGTGAATCCATGGTCCCATTCACTGAGTCTAATCAACATCTCCTGCTTTTCCCTCCCCCACTGACTGGCATTCTCCTCCAGCTAGAACACAGAGTTATACATTAAATATGAACACAGGCAGCTTCAATAAAACTAAGAATTTTGGAATTCTAATATTTATGTTCCCATTAATGCAAACTGCTTTTAGAATCACACCTGTTTTTCCAGAGTGTGCATGTAGGCCTCTGCTCTCTCTAACTGCCCCAGCAACCTCAGCTTCTCGCTGTCTGTAAAAGGCTGCTGCAGCTGTGCAGTCCACCACATACTGCATGTTCAGTTATTAATACACTGAAGGTGTTTGTTTGTTTGCATGTATTTTGCCACTTTTTGTGTAATTTTGCCATGACAGAATTAGGTATAACTTAACTAAATATTAGTACTCATATTCTAATACTCATATACACTATTATATGTAATATTTTTACCTATAAAAATATGTGTTAAGTATCTGATGCATCAAAAAATATTTGAAATATGTATGAGAAGGTCCACCTGAGCAGGCTGTTGTATAATCACAGCTTGTGGTTGATAACGGAGTTTATCCAGCTCCTCTCTGAGGCGTGAGTTCTCTGCCGCCAGAACAGACTCAATCTCTCTCCTCTTACTGTCCTCATCATCTACACACACACACACACACACACACACACACACACACACACACACACACACACAAACACACACACATCACTACATAATAGCCCCAGATCAATCTATACACCATGCTAATAGCCAAACTTGAATTCCTTGTCTTGTCTGCACTCATTTAAAATTTAAGTGCCTCGCTGCCATGATCATTTAATGGCAGACCACAAGCATTCTATCAGCTGAGCTCATTAAAGAATACCAGGAAAAGACACTCTGGTGGACACACCTTTGGGTTTCGAGACTGCCTTCTTCCTCTCTGTGTTTTCTTTATTTCTTTCTCTTAGCTTCATGTCTAGCAATTTCTCCATCCTTTCAATAACCTGGTGAATGAAGAGAAATCCATCACATATTAGCGAAAGGGGAAAAGAGGCACAATGCTACAAATACAATATAGCAAATGGTAAAATTGAGGTATGAAAGAAATATAGAGAATAACAGATCCTGGTTTGCACCCTGCGGGCTGGTACCTTCTCCTGTTGGCGTATTGTAGCCTCCATGCCTGCAAGTTTCCTGATTTGTCCCTGATAACGCTGCAGAGCCGCCTGCTGCTGTTGGGGAGCCTGCTGTAGTCGCACCAACTCCTTTTCACGATCATTCTTCTACAGCAGAGGAACAGCGTCGTTAGGCCAAGTCAGTTAACTCTTTTACACCAGTCAGAAACAGCATTAAAACTACTGACAGATGAAGTGAATGACAGGAAATAGGAAAAATGGATAAGCATCAGGATCTAAGCAACTTGGGCCAAACTGTGACAGACTGACTAGTCAGGGTGTCCAGGGTGGCCCTGGTTCACTGCCAAAAATGCCTACAACGGTATCATGAGCATTAGAACTGGACCAAGGACCAATGGAAGAAGGTGGCTTGGTCTGAAGAATCATGTTTACTTCTAATCATGTTGATAGACGGGTGCTCTCTTCGGGAGTTAATGGCACCAGGATGCTCTATGGAAATAAGGCAAGCCAGAGGAAGCAGTGTGATGCCCTGGGCAATGTTATGCTGGGAAACCTTGGGTGCAGGAATTCATGTGGATGTTTTTTTTTTGACACTTTGTTCACCAACCTTAACAGTGTTGCAGACCAAGTACACCCTTTCACATGGTAAAACATGCTCAGGAACTGTTTACAGAACATGACAAAGACTTGATTGATTTGGCCGCCAAATTCTCCAGATCTCAATCTGATCAAGTATCTTGAGAATTTTGTCATTTTTTAACATTAAACATGGGTGCCGGAACCATTATAGCAAATCATTTGTTTCGCCCCCACTTTTTGTTTCCCGGACTAAAGCCGAGACATAGAGCTCTGCGTGCACCCCCCAACATCTCTCCCCTGAACGACGGACGAGATGTAGAGCAATGCGCCCCCCACCCCACCCACCACATTAAAAATGCTTCCAGCGCCCACACATTAAAGCAAATGGAAAAAGTTAGAACTGTGGACTTGCACTTGTTAATAAAAACATGCAGTAGTGAATATCTATGTTTAACCGTCATTGTATTATAACACATAATGTGTAAAATCATATCATTTATTTTACAAATAAAATCAAACTGACATCTAAAAGTTAATGAAAGGAAGGTCAAAAATCTTATTCAATCAATGGCCTTGGGCAGACACCACTGATATCTTATTCAGCATTTCCCCATTTTCATTATACAGCATTTCCGTTATGTCATCCAATACGGTAGAGGTGTGGTAGGCAGTTAGTGAGTAATTAAGGCTGTAGGAAACCACCCTAGCAAATGCCCAGAGCCCAGTGCCACTTTAATAAAGCAAAATTAGAATGAGTGACTCACTCTGATGAGCTCATTCTGAAGCTGCTGGATCTTATCCCTCTGTTCTGCTGTTTTACTGCTCTCACTGGCCAACTTGACCTTCAGAGAAACTGGACAGAAAAACATGCCATGAGAGGTGGTCTAAGAGGGAGCTTACAAACTGGAAAGGAGCAGCAAGGCCTGAAATTATGGTCAAAATCAAAGAATAATAAAAGGTTTCAACAATAGGACTGGAAGTACATTCAGAAGTTTGGCTACATCTTAGTAAAATAGATAATACTATAAAATACTACATGACATGGAACAGATGATATTTTTACAACCACAAACTTTGCAATTTACTTCAAGACTATCTAAAGCTCAAAAAACAACACTGATGAATTTCCCACAATAAAAGAATTAAACCCTGACTTGCTTTGATGGCCTTTGAAAGGTCTGTGAGGCTTCCTTCAAATAAAAACCTTGAGTATGTGTATGTGTGTCACATGCTGTCCTTCAGGAGATAAGGCCCTGACTACTTATCGGAGTCTCTGTGCTAAATGAGCTGTCTTATCAAACCACAGCACAATCTAGCAAGGGAAAGAGCTGTATGGATTAACAATGAGCACGTCCGACGTCCCTCTGAGAAATGATACCAGCATTTAGGGCCGCGCCTTACTGTGGGTAAAACTTTCAGATAGACTGGCTTTTTACAGAACAGGTACTTGACTGAGCTGAATATAGCTCAAAGTTTTGTTTTTAGATCAGAGTTGTGGAACTGCAGTGCTTGAGGGCTGTATTTCTGCAGTTTGAAATAGTCCTGCCCAAACACACTTTATGAGACTCATCAGTTAACTGCTGACATCTTAAAACAGGTAAATCAGAATACTACGCTGGACTCCGGCCTTCATTTCAAATGATGATCTAGTTTAAATTTGGCACAGCATTATTCCATATTTTGAACAATATTTTTGCAATGGACAGTCACTTGAACTATGCGTCAGAAAAAAAAGTGATGTGAGGGATAAAGATGCTATAGAAATAAAATAATACTAATTATTATTATTTTGGTATCAAAATGTCACGCAGGTGGATTTCAAAAAGGATTAAACTAAATTACAGGTACTGACAGAAGGATAAATGTAACAAAAGATTTACTAATTCTATCAGTGATCTCAGCCTTGGTCATGACATCCAGGTCAGTGTCCTCCAGCAGGGTGCGGCCCAGGTCTTGGTGCAGGGAGAGCTCACTGCGCAGCTGGCTGTTCTCTGTCTCCAGACTGGCCACCTGAGAGCGCAGGGAAAGGATGTCCTCTGCCATCTTACACATTGCTGTACGGTAGTTCTCCAACTCCTGGTGGAAACAGACAAACAAAGGAAGATGAACAAAAGAAAAAAGGCAGTAAATGTAGAAATGTAAACAGCGTCCCCACTCAGCATGTTACGTTAGTGCTCAGAAAACCCAACACTAAAACTGAACTGCAGAATGAAAACCAGCTGCCATCCGCACAAAACTGTAAGTTTCTTTCTATACGGTAGTTTTATATAGAATTAGATATAACCTTTGGTTTAAAGGTTATATCTCATTCTATTTCTCTACCTGAAACATTCAGATCAACAGACTAGAGAACAAACCAGTTTTGTGTGAACAACAAACCTTGCACATGACATGTGAACAGACCCTAGGATAAATGACAGTATGGCCAGGTGACGGTAGTTACAGTGTCTATGCAGTAGGTGTCCTCATAGCATCAATGTCTCAAGAAAAGTGAGAGCTGTTCAGGTGAAACCCAGCTCTGACAATAATCCATTCTTTGTGGTTGTGACATTGTAAACAGTCTCCAGAGCTACACAGAGAGAACAAGATCTGTCTGGGGTTTTACATGACACGAATGTACAGGGATTTGGGTGCATTTTGCACTGTGAAATCCTGTTTACAGAACAGTACGGTTCAATGTGATATGCTGGCAGACTCATTACCTCACCTCTAAACAAAGCCAGAAAGATCATGCAGGCAGAGGGGACTTAAAAAAAATATGAAATTCCCCTTTAAGTTCATGATTCTACACAATCTTCCTCATTTGTAACAAATCTGTGAGTGATATATTATGGTGCAATATGGAGGTCTTAAATTTATCCTGAGTGACAAACATAAAGAAAGGGAAATAGAATAATAGTCTAAATTCTATTTGAATTCATCATCATTGTAAGGCCAACAGAAGGTAATACTGAAATTCCCTTCGTTCCTTTATGTTGGACAAAAACGTTTTTGAAATTGTAAAAACTGTCGAACTCCACCTTTGAGAAATCATTAACATATTCAGAATGAAAACTACAGGAAAATGGCACATAGCGTCTATGAAGCCTAAGCAGATAGAACCACTGCTTCATTATAATCCACTAAACAATAGCACTTTCAGATTAGGCCCACTGAAGAATAGGTTTGGTTGTAGCACTGAATGATCTATTTTTATGGCTTTCTTTTGTGCCATTGTGTGAACTGCTTCATGTGGTAACATACAGATGTGAATTCCTTGCTGTTACACATCCCTCTCTCCACCATTCTGGCCCCACATATGTGACAAATTGTGTGTATGTGTCTATGGGGGAAGGACGAGAGGCAGGTGGTGGGGTAGAGGTGGATGTTCGTGAGGGGTCAGGGACGGGAGAAGAAAACACAACCGATTAGGAGATTCCAATCTGGGCCAGTGTGGCACTGGGTCCCTTGGGTCCTCTGGATGAAATTGAGCGCCTAATTGAAAGGGCGCACACGCAAGGTGAGAATCATGACTTGGTGATGAGACTGGAGACTGGGGACTTGCTATGAGGAGGGACCAGAAGGAGAGAAAGGGAGGGGTGTAATAAATAATTTTGTCAAATAAGAGTGAGAGGGGGGTGGGCAGATAGAACAGAGAGGTGTGTGTGTGTGTGTGTATAATACATTTCTGTCTGACTCTATGGTTAAGACATTAGACAAAGAGTCAAAGTTGTGGTGATGCGATCAAAGCAAACTTTACACACTGTTGGTAATGTTAACCAGACAGAACAACATTGTCACCTGTATTTTATGCATTTTTTCAAAACTAATGACATACATTGTGTTTAATTTTAGTTGAGATTTTATATCAGTACCACTCAAAACTGTCGTGTGATACCAGATGTAGGAAACACATTGTAAAGCTCTACCTAGGCATATGATTTGATTCCTCAAAATATGAAGTCAATATCATGGAGGCAATCAAATGTGCCATGTGTCTCATGCACTTATGGTCTGGATGCAAATTTTATCAATATTCTTATTCATGTATTCTAAAGCTGTAGCACAAAGGGATGTGTGTAAATGTTAATCTATTCAAGCAGTGGAAGACCCCTGCTGACAGAAGAAGGGGAGAAAGTTTGAATGAATAAACTTCTTTATATTTACTGCAGTGCTGCAGAAGTGTTTTTTTTTTTTCATGAATTAATAACACTATCTCCAATACTGAGTCTTCAGTTGAGAAGAGCTTTTCAGGTAAAGGTACAGGAGGTGAAGAGAGGGCTAAAGTTCAGCAAAGGATGATTTAGCTTAGTATCTGCAGTGTGCAACTCACTTTTGTTTGGTGTTCGGTGATCTCTGCAACATGTGGGTCATTGTCTTGAGCAGCTGGCATCGTCAGTCTGAAACATTGACAAAAAAAAAAAAAAAACAGGATTGGAAAATGAACAAGGAAATCTAAGACATGAGACACTCATATCTAGGCAGCTCACCCCTCACTTGGAGGGCAGATTTCAAATGTTTTGTTGAGTTGTGATGATTTCTGGCTCTTCCTCTGTTCTCCTGGTTCTGCTTTGCTCTGTTGAGGAGCTTTAGGCATTCTGAGGAGGTGCTGGTATTCTGGGAGTATTTGGGCAAGGGCATCATAGCCTGGCAAATCATAGCCATCCCTCTGGAGCTGTGTAAAACCACACAGAACATAGAACCAGTTTGCTCATTGGACAAATCAAATTCATGTAATTTCCCTTTTATTTCAGAAATAATTGATCAGTAAAGACATGACTGGAGTCCAAATGTTGCTTCTTTAGTTTAGCACTGGAGCTACATGGCTAACCAACACTAGAGATCAATAGTCACTTGAGTATTTCCCCAAAAATACATTTCTAAAAACCCTCTCAAACCACACCTTGTTCTTCACTTGTAGCTGTGGTACAGCTTACTGTGAACTATAAAATTACTTCAAGACCACTTAAAGAGGGCTGGCAGCTATTTCACACAACTGCAACTGGTAGGATTCCTCTGTGTATGACAGTCAGGCCACAAAAACCTATTCTAGATCAGCATTACTATTCCTGGGGAGGTTATTGTAGCGTTCAGCCACAAAGTGTGATGAAGTTTTGTTAATTTTTATAGCTCCCAGTAAGTCACAGTGTGTCCTAAACCATATCCAAGTCTCCACCACCTTAATGAAGAACAGGTTATTTGAAGCTGAGAGAAGTTTTAGGGGTGTGTTTAAGGAGACTAATTTGAGTGAATATTGACTTCTAGGGTTACTATGCAGTATCATAGATGTGCTAAACTTAAGAAGCAACATGTCTTTCTGATAGACTGCATCTGGGCTAAGTGTAAAGTGCAGAATTTTTTCTTAAACCACTTCTTTCACCAACATCATTCATGGAAATTATGCATATTTTGTAACTACATTTAACTTAGCTAATCAACTACAAAGCTTAGTATATAAGACTCTAATTCCAAACAATGCAAATTGCATCATGCAATAGCACTCTAAAAATGCATCAACTAAAAATGCATCATGCAATAGCACTCGCCTGCTATATACGCAGCATTTAGCTATCTCCATTAAATCACACACAAAATAGAATATGTACTGTTATTTAATATCAATGCACTGTGTAACTGCCTGAGCATGAAGTGTCAATTTAATGCTGATAAATGACGGAAGAATTTTCTGCATAACTTGAGTGGTAGGGATATAACTGATTATTCCCAAAAGTGTTGAGAAGCCCAGCATAAATATAATAGTCTACATGAAGCATTGCAAATAAACAGTGGCAAGAAGGCAGTTTGTCCTGTAGTTGAGGTCTGTGTCCATTACACATACACAGATGTGTGTTTCCTTCACTAGTGAAAACTATGTTGAGAGTATTAAACAGATTGCTGGTCTGTATAATCTGTAGTATGAATAAAAATCTCACTACTACTCACAGCTCTTGTAAATGGCCGGTAAATAGTTTTCATCCTGAAAACTTGCACAGCGCACCTCTATGGCAATTTAGCTACACAAATTTGTCCTCTATTCTCAGTAAGTCTGATACATTTCAAGGCTCCTACCAAATACATTCAGACACAGTCATGTGTGTTATATGGCAGAAAGGAGAAGTTATCTATCCTGCTGTAACTAAAAACAATCCACTCCCTGCAAACAAACACACCCTTGGGTTGATCTGTAGCGCTGATCTAGAAATAGCCTTATTAGTCTGTATCTACTCACAGCATACCTGTCTAGTAGCAGGGGGCACCTGTAGTTCAACAGAGGTCTGCATTACATTGAGGGACTCAGAATTGTTTAAGGGGAATTAATTCACCAGAGAGAGAGAAACAGAAAGAGAGAGAGAGTAAAAGTGAGTAAGAGTACACAGTCTGACTGTTTCCACAACATAAGCCTTGCTTAGCAACTGTTATAAGCGTAGGTCTCATCTTTCATGAATTATTACTTGCTTTAAAGAAAAGCTGCAGTAAAGCTAAAAACAGAAAATATTGTTTCTTACCATGTTTGTCTCAAAGACACATGTGTTTCCTAATGAAAGCTTTTAATACAATTAAAAACTAGAACTCACTGAACTACAGTGTTTTATCCAGTATCCCCAAATTTAAAAAATCACATATTTATACTACCAACAGAAAAAAAAATCCAACAGTATATGTGCACTGTTATCACTTTATCCATATTTACAAAATAAATAAACATATACCTTTGCATATCTTGTGTCAAACTACAATTTAGTTTCAATTTAGATTTTATAAATAAAAATAAGTACACATCCTCTAAAAGAAACAAAGTTAAATAATACATTTGGAGCACAAATTCTATTTATTTCCTGAATTTAATTGTATAAAAATACATACATGTTACATAAGCCTTGTATATTGGATATGCTAAACACAGAGAAAAAAAACAGTAACTGTATTAAAATGTGCAGAAATGTTTTTTTCTGTGGAAGATGAGTAATCTAAATTTTTTTTTATAATATATACAAAAGCAACATATAAGCATTCCCCTAAACATTACTTGTTTATTTTATCATGGTTACACTTATACACTTACAATATAGCATTGTGTTTGAAAAGCTGAATGAAATGGAAGTCCAGGTAAAATCCCTAAAGCCAATCGAACGCCCTGCCCCTGAGTGCTAGTCTGCAGACGACTGCTCTGTGTGCAGAAGCAGCAGCAGCAGATTGATGAGGTCTGATTGTTAGTATGCTGTGATCATGCTGTGAGGGCTTGTTCCTCATTCTGAGCGCGGCTGGAGCCACACCACGACACCTGTTAGCTTCTGAATACAAGATGTTTCGTTCCCCCTGGCCCAGGCCAATCAATGTTCATGCAGTTCATATTAT
>JBBIGA010000126.1:8828392-8853391 GCA_037576975.1 Alestes dentex
CACACACACACACACACACACACACACACACACACACACACACACACACACACACACACACACACACACATTTTCTTTTAATATAGTTAAGATAAAGAGCGGTACGAACTGCCTAACATTTACACTTAATATAGTTTACCACAGCAAAACAGAGGCTTGATTTTCTGTTAATGTAGCACTATTTGAGGGCCAAATTAATTTTTAAAAACCCTGAAAGGTTAAAAGCCGTAACATCCTCTTGCTTCAACAGGATACGGAGATCTGCGCAAATAAGTCTGTCCTGTTCATCCTCTTCCTTCAACAGGATACAGAGATCTGCACCTTTGAGCCCGTCTTGTTACCAGAAACAAATTTCTTGGATTTTAGAACTTACCCGTGACTGATAAGAGATGTGCTGAAATGAGTTTTTTTTAATCCCTCATGAATATCACCTATAACTCACTCTGTCTCTCACAATTAGTTGGACAACAAAATAATAAAAAACCAAGTCAGCCTTATTTAAAAAAAATGATTTAGGCTTCATGAGACAGACCATTTAATTTAATTTATCTTATGAAATGACCCATTTGAACTGTGATCATGAACATGGGAGGTCCAATGACTGATCCTAATTCATATCTAATAACTTGAAACAACATTACCATGGCTTAAATCAATCTACACCCTATTGTTTGGCTTAGATTGGTTATGCTGCAGCTCGTAAATTAAATCAAGATATTCCCATGTGGGACAAGGAGCCAAGGCACAATCTTAATAATGCAGTGTCAGCAAAAGAAAACACATCAGTGGAATTTGTGTGTGTGTGTGGATGTTTGGGAGGAAAGGCGCATGTGACTGTCCGTATGCCCTGTGTGTGTGTGTGTGTGTGTGTGTGTGTGTGTGTGTGTGTGTGTGTGTGTGTGTGTGTGTGTGTGTGTGTGTGTCAAGGACAGGAGCCTCAGTGAAGGACATGTGACTGAGTAGCATGCTATCTAAGTCTGAAGTACAAAAACACAACCAATGCTAATCTTTACAGAGACATTCTTTTAGCATTAATAAAGCACTGATAAACAAATCGGCTCTATTGACACATAGCCTAAAAACATTAAACTGTATCAAAAAGCAGATATTTGGTGACAAATTAGATTCCAAAGCATCATTTAAAACTGAAACTGAATCTACAGCACAGTCTCTGTGTGAGTTCTTATACTCAATCAGTTTTACACTTCTCTCACATTACCCCTCCCAACTGTGGTGCTTTTTGCTGGAAAGTGTGTGATCACAAAGTAAGTTCACTTCATTCGCTCTTATGAGTGATTCCAATAGGTTTACAGTCAAATTGATGACTGCTGGTGGACTAGTGGGTAGGATACTTGTCTCTGAACCAAGAGGTCATGGGTTCGAATCCCACCTTCAGCAAACCACCACTGGGTTCCTGAGCAAGACCCGTAACCCCAAGTTGCTCCAGGGAGACTGGCCCCTGTAGTTAGGGAATGGAAGTTGCTTTGGATAAAAGCGTCTGCTAAATGCCGTAAATGTAAACTGCACCCTAGTCAACATGTGAGTCCTCATTCTTTGTAACATGACAGACTACAAGACTCAGGTTTGTGGGTGGACAAACACATGCATGGACATGAACACATGTACACATTAATAGAAAGTGTAACTAAAATAATGCTTTGTTCATCTCTAATTTTACTTTCTGTTGCATGTCCCTGGTGCACATTATTTATGCCAAAGGTTTTGATCAGTTTCTGTGGCATATGAAGGTCTTGGTTGATTCCTATGAAGCCCCACAAATGTTCACAAAGCAGTCTTGCCTGCTTGCAGGCAAATACTAGCTACATTACTCGACATAACAGACAGAGAATGTAGCTTTAGGCAACACCACTGAAATACCAGAATCTCACAATGTTCTACGCTGTGAGTGTGTAGCACACAGGCAGCACTTTACCCTGCTGGATACACTCAACTGTTGCACCCAGTTTTTCCCCAGAGGGCTTCTGTGACCTTTGCAAAGTGCAATACAAGCATGGCTTAATGGCTTACATAGAGTGTGACATTTACGCATGCCAACCTGCTGCTGAAAAACACTCTTGTCCTTCATGCCCAACAGGCACTGTGTTACTAAGCCCTGATACACTTGAAAAAGCAGATTTTCTAAATAACACAATAACTTTATCAGTTAAGGAATTTGAGGAGGCCTTTTCCTACATACAGATTGTGCAGCATGTTTATACTCACCCCTGCATACATGCACGTGCAAACACACTCACAAGGCCAGGCTATAGACGCCAGCATGTCTGGGAGATTGATAGTGGGTGGGTTTGGTTGGGGGTGGATGATGACTGATACTTGGTGGTTTAGCAGGGCTGTGAGTGAGATTGGATTCAGATCAGAGCCCATTTTTTTAATGGAGGATATAATTTATTGCTTCCTCCCTCTGAGATAGCACTCTAGCTTAGAAATGCAGGAGTTTGTGGGCAAGTCAATGAAAGGATTAAATGAAACATCACGGCGCATCACAGTTGTGATAACGGAGACAGCAAAACCTAGTAATGAGGCAGAATGCAAAATACAAAATACAGTTGTTGCCTAATAAATTAGAGTAGAATACTACTGGAGTAATGAGCATAATTTAAAACAAAAAATGCCCACAAGGAGTGATACTGACTGGCCTCAACTTCTAATAGACTGTTGAGCATAATGTCAACATAAACCTTTTATTTCCTTTTTAATAGTTCTTATTTTATTTTTACATTACAATTAAATTGAACAGATCAGCGGTCCAAATAGTCCAAAATTATGCTGAAGAATATTTGTTAACGCTTCAGTAAAGCCACCATTTTGAAGATCCAAAGTTTTTATTCAAAAGTGGCCTAAATTCAGTCAGTGATTTCTGTGGATACTGGGAATGTAACAGTGCACTCATTTTCTGTATTATATGTATTGGTGTTTTTTCACCTCAATGCAACACCTTTTTGATACAGAAGTAAAATAATGGCAACCTTTACTTGTAATATTTGTTCAAAATCCAAATGTAAAAACAAGAGGGCAGCACCCGGTCAAATCATTGTTATCACATTTTTCATAAAAAAGGTTTCTTAAAAGACAAAAGAATATGTTACATTCTGCCCTGGTTTGCCCCTTCCTGCCTTTCTTTCCACCTGTGCCATGTTGCTTTTGATTTGGTGTCCAGCTGAGCCCGTCCTGCCCTCCTGATCAGTGTGTTCACGTGTCTCTAACCCCTCTTTACCCAGGCGCTCCCCATACTTGCCCTCTATAAACACTCCTGTGTCTTTGTTCACTTAATCGGTCCACCCCAACACTCCCTGTGACACTCTAATGGGTGTTTCTCATAGGTTTTACCCCGGTGATTCTATTTGTTGTTTACTTTGTTACTCCTCCCCAACCCATGTTAAAGGATACAAGGGTTTTGAGGAGAGGCCGGGGAACTTTTTGTATCTGACTTTTGTGATTGTCATAGAAATCCTCTGTAAAGAAAAACATTTCATGACCTTTCTTGTGGATACATGTAACAATCTGCAGTATTACCTGAAACTTTAAAATTTCCATTCGGCAGTAAACAAAATCTTAACTCTGAGTCCATAAGAAGGCAATTCATGTCTTATGTGAAGAACAGCAGTTATGTAAATATTCAGACAGATGTCATTAGACTGCTGCCAACAACTGCGTCAGTGAGCAAACAGGGACAGAATATCTCCAACTGAGAGTAATAAAACCCACTATGCAGCAGAGGAAATATGTGACTGCTATATGTAGATTAAAAACGGCTCAGTGTGGGGTGGTCTGGATAATCTTTGACCCCGTCTTTATTCTGTCGATGTCCTCCCCCTAATTTACAATGCAGCGACCCAGTTCAGAGTCTGTTAAGATGACTAGATAGCAGAGCAGAGGAGCCCATTAGACGATGCTGAACTCATGGGACAGGGTGAACAATGCAGGTGAATGGAAGGACGGCCTGATTATGAAGCAGTTAATGTGTGTGCAAGGGGTGAATAAGAGGGCATACACACAGCGGACAAGTGGGGGTCTTGTTAAATGTCTCAATATCCACCTCCCATTTCTCTCTCACTCTTACTTCTCTCTCTCTCTCTCCACCACACAGCTGCCGTAAACGGATATAGCTCCATCCCTGATGCTTCAAAGCAGCCCAAAAAGCCAAATCTGCCCCCCCCTCCTTCCTCTCTGAGTCACTGGAGACTGTTATCAGAGCAGCACAGGAGCTGGTCTGAAACACTGCAGCGCCAAACAGCAGTAAATAAGCCTGATAACAAAGGTGCTAATGAAGCTGTCTCAAAAACAGCAGCAGAAGAAACCTTCAGTCGCTTTGAATTCTCTGTTTATTTATACTGCACAAGGACATAACAACCCTAAAACGTGACCACTGGGAGTACTGAAATAAATCAGTATCAAGGTGTGTTTCAAGTAAATCACAGTGTAACATTATATGGAAGTCTGCATCAATAAAGCCAGTGAACTCCCCCTTCCTGAGTACCGCAATATAAGTGTTTCAGAAAACATAGCTTGCGTTCACTGGACTCTTCTCCAAATATGACATCTTTATAAAGTAACCTTACACAAACCACATTCACAGAAAAGAGACTTCAGATTTATGAAGTTTTCATGTATTTTAAACTGTTCTTTTAAAACCAACAGAAATAAGTTGTTTGATTCATACATTTTCATGTATCAAAACCACTGAAACTAAATCAGTATCATAGTTTGGGATAACTGATACATCAGCCGACACTAACCTGAAGCCTCAGTCTAAGATTCCATCAAGGCAGGAGTGAGTGTTGTAAATGCAAACATGGGCTTCTCTAGAGACACTTCAAACTGGCACTCAACACACAGGCTGGCGGCAGACAAACATGCTGTTATGTAGTGATGTAGCCTTGGCTGCTGACAGCACTCGTAAGGGTTTTCAACAAAGACCAGCCTTGAGCATCTGAATGTGTTCTGTAGATGCAAACGTATCCATAGCTTCAGCTTTGCTTTCAAGACATTTTTATGTAGGTACTTCTCTGCTGCCAGCATCCAGCCGTGCTACGCCTCCACACATACACGCCTCCACACTCTTATACACCCTCCAGCCTGACTCTGCCATTGTCTCTCAAGGCCAGCAGTCTGTTGGATTTTCTTGCAGTCTGATTTCCACCTGCAGTCAGTCGTGTGCAATTTTGGAGCTCCTGGAAGAGCAGGAACTGGCAAAAAACCAAGCTTGGATTCTGATGAGGAAAGGAAAGACTGCACTGCTAAAAAAAATTACAGGCAAGCGAAAGCATTAGGCAATAATTAACTAATTTAATGATCTCATTTTTCTCATTATTAAACAGTAATAAGAATGTTATGATTATGCAACCTATTTAAGACTTGTATAAACCAAGTGAAATTAGAATATTACTCCAGCAAAAAAAAACTTCCTTCAAGCATTATTTAATAAAAAAAAGTACACATATATGCCAGTGCAAAAAGAAACATCCACTGAAAAACATCAATGAATTGAATTACATGTCATACCTTACAAACATCAAATGGTAATATTAGGTCATTACAGTCTTAGAACTATCTAAATTCTGAATATATCCATTAAATATACTTTGCAAAGTGTTAGTACAGACTAAAGGACCAATGGGTGATGAGAAAATCACCACAAACTGGAGAGAGGTGGTCAGAAGCAGAGAGTGCAGATACGTTTTTAGAACAGCACGTCTGAGGTATGGCCATGATAAACATGTTGCGGTATCCAAGAGCCCTTCTGCAAAATATGATTGCAATCATCCACTAGATGTCACTGTGGGCCCACAGAGATCTGTGACCTGCTCTCCACCCTGAGGCCAGTGGTCCGGTCCCACAGGACCCCCAACCAGCAGTCAGCCAAAGACTCTGCACTGTCCTGCTGTACAGCCCATATGAGGAAGAGTGCACATGCCTCCCTCACTATTATTATTCATAATATGTCTCCGTCTACCTCAGGCATGGGTTTGTGGATCTGTGGGTTTGTGTATGTATCTGTGTGTGTGTGTGTGTGTGTGTGTGTGTGTGTGTGTGTGTAAATTACAGTGCATTCCTGTGCTAGAGAGCCCAGACTGCATATATTATTACACATCTGAACCCCAGACTTTTCCTGCTGGGAATACCACATGCCTGCCAATAAAAAAATATATATACATAAAGGATTTATCTCAAAGCAAGGCTGAGCTCCTGTACAGGGCTAATATTAAGAAGGTTGGGTAACTAATGGTGTTAGGATAATTTGTTACTCAAACACTAGAGAACGCTTTAATATCTTAGAAGTGCCTTTTTCAGGCAACTGGTTTGAAAAGTCCACTGTACTATATATAATCCACTTACCTCATACACTACAGACTAACACTACCATATAAGGCCAGAAAACCTCTTCTGTGCCCTCTATGTTTCTTTCTATAAAAATAGGTTCTTTCTCCATCTCCTCTGTCACCAAAAGGCTGCCATTGTTCTAGACTGCTGAGAAAAGGGTAATCAGATTCTTTTCAAGGCGTTCAATCTGAAAAACAATCAATAGGATATAAGGAGGCTTGATGAATTAGAAATTTGTACTCACTACGAATATTGACCAGCTTCAATCATGCGGCTTTTGACAGCCAGCATGTTCGCAATCAATACAGAGTTAATGCCAAATCCAGTCTTCTGAGAACAGAGTTTTGTAAAAGTAGCAAACACAAAGAAAGAGCTCATGTATATATGTGTATGCAATTATGGCACCTTAGTCTTTTCCTACAGAGTCAGGAAGTGAGGGAAGAGGCAGCAGAGAGGTAAAGAAGGGAGAAGGGAGGTGACTCACAGTAGGGTGTGGTCATCTGAGATAGATGGAGAGGAGGAGAGAGGAGAGGATTGCTGGCTCACAGTGGATTGCTGTAGGCTGTAGTGTTCTGACAGGGGAGGGCTGTGGCCACTGCTAGTCTTCTCCTGCTCCAGGTCCAGATCTACTGATGAATGAGAACCCTCTCCTGCTGCAGCAGAAAGGAAAAGCTGACTCTGAAGCTGCGGTTCCACACAAGGCAGCCGAGTACAGTCCACTTCACTAATGACCAAATCCGGATGCTATGAGAGAAACAAAGAAGGGTGAAAAAAACACACACATTACTATATATATATATATAATCCTACACCATAAAGTGATATTTGTGTATGAACAACACAGTTCAAGTGTTTTGTTAAGTAAGACAGACAATGTACTACACATTTGCTCTTGTTTGAGAATGTCATGGTATTGTAATGGCTGGTGAGAAAATCAGCAAACTGACAAAAGATTCTTTTGGAGAGAGAGAAGGAGAGAGTTATTCATCACCCAGACCAGTCCTGGATTTGGACATTCTCTCTAAAGAAACTGGACCTTCGCAGAGGTCTTATACTCTCAAGAAGACCATTCACCTTATCAAAACAGGGCAGAAACCATGTTGCCTGCCCCTGAAGAGGTCCAAGCCGGGACCTATGTTATGGCTTTTCACAGTGAGGCTCCATGACAACGGCCCTGAACAAGAGCTTTCTGGTCTGAACAAAACACCTTATCTGAAACTCTTTAGCTCAGAAACATAGGGTTTGCATAAATAACAACCTTGATTTAATCATGTCACTTTGCCCTGGCACCTCAGGCCTGGCTTCACAACCTTGATCAATAGTCAGCAGAATCACGTTAATATGGTATTTAGAGAAAGAATCATTCAAATATAAGAATCACAAACTGAATAAGCTGATTTGCCTTAGAGTATAAGTGAATATATTGATTTTTCTCTTACAGTATTCATTGGCCTAAATTCTACTAACTTTTTTTTTCAATAATGAACAAACATATTTGATGTGTCAGCAAATCACCATACAAATAGAACTACCGGAGTCATTTTGACATTTGATTATGTAAAGCTATGGTGACAGATAACAATTTTTCTGAATTTTTAGCCCTTTTATGATCAATGTCAGCACTGGTGACAAAAAATAAAGCTACCAAATGGTTCCTAACTCGGACGTATGGTTCTATAGAAAGGGGTAGACAGCAAGAGCAGCTCAGCAGTGCCTTTCCATTCCCTGAAAAGAGTACAAAATCATTTTAATCTACACTGTTGACTATTGATGGCTGACCTGCAGAGGAGACAGGGAGAGGAAAGTGCTCACAGCAGAGCACACCCTCGATAACCTTGAAATAAAAGCCTTTCAGAAACCAGATCATGCTGCTTTAATTGACACTGAGGGCTGAGAGAAGAATTACTGTGCAGGAGAGCAGAGGCCGTCCAGTCCCGCCCAGCAAGACCAGCATCCACATTCCATCAACCACCACTTTTCCCTGCTCACATCTAAATGGAAGCAGTGTGCTGGAAATGCATCTCTAGACTCCAAACTAATGTCATTATCAGCGGATGCACATCAGCAGGACTAATCCAGCTGTTCTGGCCAATTAAATTACACTGTATTTCAGCCTCTCACACGAATCCTGCACAGGTCTACTCTACTCGTACTTCCCGGCAGGAAGTAAATATGGAGATACCAGAGATAAATCCTTATTTCATTGCTGCCATCTTTTCAAAAAGGAAAAAAAAAGTCCTAGCACAATTTTAAAAATGGACAGAATTCTATTTAAACAACCCTATAAATTATTAAACTTTACCAGAGTAAGATGCTCATTTAAAGAAAAATATTTTGTACATTTAATAAAATACTACTAGCTGCCAATGCAATAACAAATTCAAACAGATATTGACATAATGTATCATTCATCGTGAGATTTTACTGTTCCAGGATGACAATGACAAGATCCAACAGGCTCATATTGTAAAAGACTGGTTCAGGTAGCATGAGGAATCATTTTCACACATTTTCACCACAGAGACCTGATCTTCCTCCCCTTTGAGAGTCTTTTGGATGTGCTGGAGAAGACTTTACAGAGTGGTTTTACTCTCAAACAAAAATCAGCCAAAAATTAACACTCATGAAAATGAAAGTGCTGACTTTGCATAGGGTTGTCAAAGTAGTACCATAGAAATTGAGCCATTATCAAAGCAAAAAAATGTATTATATTATACACACACACATACACAGATGTTATACATGCATTAAACAAATATGCAAAAGCCTCCAACACTTAGTATAATATCAAACCCATCAGAAAACAATTTGACCAATCTTTATTTTTATGCCCCCTACTGCCCCTTTGACTAGCTTACCTAGCTAATCTTAAACACAACCTGTTACACATGTCTCTTCCCTACAAAAGCTCTTCTCAAAAGGGTCCCTGACAAGATACTACCCATTTAGTTTCCATGCCCACCCTGGGAAGAGATGGCACCAGGATGCACTATGAGAACAAGACATGCTGGCAAAAGCAGTGTGATGCTCTGGTCAATGTTCTGCTGGGAGTGCTGGCATTCATGTGGATGTTATTTTGACACACACCACCTACATAAACACTGTGCAGACCACGTACATACAGTATATACAACTGCAAACATTCATATCATAAAAATTAATCACACATAAATTACCATTTACAATAACCACAAAACAAAGTCAGAAAAACTAAAATATGCACCTTAATTTAATGGCTCAACGGGGCAGGGAGTAGAACAGGCTCTGCTAATTCACATGGCTGCTGATGTGACTTTTTAATGAGGAAACCTGGACACGGCGTGTAAGCTATGCACAGTCACACATCCGTGTGTGTGTGTCTGTTTAACAATCTGTCACTCCTACCCACCTGAGTGCACCTCCCCAAACACACAGAATTGACCTTCTGCACCAGCTGTGTCAAAAACAAATGGCTGCAGTTCGGAATCATTTATCACAGTCTTATTTGCTGCTGCTCATGCTCATTCCTTACATTTCTCCCAGACACCAAAAGGGCAGAGGCAGCCTTTATATATGCAGATTATTACGCTTTACATGTACTTGTTCTGTATGCATCCTCCAACACATTCAATCACATGCAAACACACAGTGGAACGTCTTAATATGTGCTCCCAGCACACACGCACTAAACAGAGCCCCAAAGCACACCTCAGGATGCCTCTTCACTCCAGCAGTACCCAACCAGTTGCAGATGTACGTCTCTGGGTGCTGTCCATGGTGCTGAGCCAAACAAAAGCATCAAAGCCAAAATCTGGCTTCTTCTGAGGCTCTGGGCTGGGGAGGCACCATGTGTACTTGATTCAATTAGCGGGTTTCAGAGGCATCCCATGGGACAATGGAGCGCAGTGTGGGGGACGGCGCTGTCTGCAGCCCGACAAAGACATGCTTCAACCCCCCGCGCCCCGGCTCAGTCCACCTCATTAGTCAAGCAAACGAGTGTGCCTCAAAAACCCATGCTCATGCTCACACACGGAGGCAAGCATGTGCATCCACATACTGTGTATTTCACTCCAGCGCTGGGACCCCTAGTGATACCACAGAGCAACTATGTTGCAGGTCTATTCTTTTAAGGATTAGTTCAGTATTTTTCCACCTAACCTCAGCAGCTGCCTGATTACTAATGGAAAAAGCTAAGGGGAAAATTGTTATTTAAAAAAAAAAAATCTGTTAAATTACAGTGCATATTTTGTTCTTATTCAGAACCACCCCTTTATTTAAAAAAATAAAATAAAAATAAATAAATTATATATATGTAAAATCAGCTCAAAATTTGGATAAATAGACTTTTTGGACTGTGGCATGGTTAGGATTCAAACATGGCAAGAAACCTTTAAAGTCTACTTTGCAAACTTTACAAAAGCTTTTGGTAAATATGAATACAGAACACCACCATGATGGCAACAATAGAAAACAGACATGCAAACCTACATTTTAGTATTTGGGGCAAAACTGTAACACAGAGCATTTCCTGCGAGGAAAACGGATGATTAATAAGATAACAGGAGATGAACAGAAGCTAAAAGTCCAAAGAATTCTAGGTTGCTATGTTTTAGAAAGCTAACATAGCTGGCTGACTTTCATGCACTTAAACTCCTTTCACAAGTATTTTAAGGGAAAATTTCAACATTTCTGTAGCACCCACAAATCAAGGTAGTTAGAATTGGACGTTAATCTCAAAAAATCAAACCTTATATTGGCCTGTTGCTTTACATAATTAATGTACATGCTTTTTGTAACACAGTTGTCAACAATTTATCACCCTAAAACGGTGCTTTCTCATAATGAAGGTACAGTTTTCTCTTTTACCATAATTTGACTCATTTTGAAGCTGCTAACAATGTGGTGACTGTTAAACATAATATACAAAACACACGTGGAAATACGGACATGTTACACTGAAAAGCAGACACAGTGATGAAAAATGTTTGGTTACGATTCTAATTTAGCCATTCTTTTATTAATTCCTCATGTATTTCACATCATCATACTAGTAGTGCCAGTAAGCACTGGTATTAAAACTGTTTCAAAGAAAAAAAATAGCTGTTTTTTTATTCCTTTCAAAAATGTTCTGACACAGCAACTCCACTAAGTCTATCTGTTTGGAAGAGGCTGTGCAGCATCAGAAGACTGAGATATCTCACAACCAGCATCTGTTCGCAGCCATTTCTGCCTCAGTCACTGAGTCCTCCATGCTCTGGCTCAGCATCTACTGCTAGATAACCTGAACCCTCAGACCTTCCCCTATCATAGTTTCAGAGCCACAGTATTTTGGTTTCATGTAAAAGAAATGGGGGATTTATTGGCTGTGTAAATCCTGGGGAGGGATGGATGGGGACCGCAGGCTGGTGACAGTCATCTCACAGCATTTGTATTCAAGCCCCATGCTGCCAGTGCTCGCAGACACAGCAGATGTCTGTATTTCTGCATTTGCTGGGTTGTCGGAATCACTTTGCAAGCAATTGTGGGTTTTGACAGTAGAGAGAATTGGAGCACCTGTTTGGCTGGTATGGTTCAACACCGGACAGCAAATTTTACTGTCTTCTCGTGTTTGTTCCATGGAAACAGAATAAAACCAACCAAACAAATAGGCAAATACTATTGTGTAACATGTTTGTCTGATTCTGATCATACTAACATAAAGCCACACCACAGAGCCTGCAACAGAGTTGGTCTACAGATGCAGGACAGATGTCTATTTAAGGGTGGATGGATGAAGGGTAATGTATGATGTCTGGTTCCCATAGAGACCTTATGCTGCTATAACTTAATTACACATCAGGCCATGAATCAATCTAAGACAATTCTATTTTAATGAAATGCAGATCATGAATGGTGTGACATCTACAAGAGTGTGAATTAATCTGCAAGGCTGTGCACACGCACACACAAACATGCACACACACACCTGGCCCTCCCTGGTCTTTCACTTTTCAGTTGCATGGCAGTAGCCAGAGAGATAATTACATACAGTCTGAACAGCAGCAGCCTGTGGTAGACTAGCACAGGGCGGGGGAAAGGCCATTATAGCTTCGGCACTACAATAACACTCATCCCCATGATTTCCTCTGCACTTTACAGCACAAATGGGAGCACTCATCTTTTTCAGCAGCCAACTGGAAAAAGAGGGTCATAAAAAAATAAACAATTCATTTTCGTACTTAAGCTGCTTTCTCTTGGAGTAACCAATCTGCCTTCCTCCAAAAGTTTTGATCCACACTGTGGTTTGGCACGACTCCCTGTGCCACTTAAACAAACACCTGCTAAACTGCTCTGAAATATGACCGTGGTAAAAGTATTGCAAGGAGGATTAAATGGACTATTATTTGGGAATGAATACAGGAATATTTGCTGCATTATGTATGTGATCATCTATAATCTATATATCTGAACAAAGCCTTACACCCAGGGAAAGGAAAAAAAAAACATTTTCAATATAAGAAATAAATACTATAAAGGTTTCAACAGTCAACAATGGTGACCCGTGCTTGTTCTGGGGATCACCTGATTTTTGATTCATTTTTTTCTAATTTTTTTACATTCTTTGTCCCCACCCCACCTTTTTTTACTTTAAGTTAACACAAATTATGTGTAAATTTGTTGTCCATTTTCCTACCCTAACCCCTCATACTTATCAAAATTCATACGTGTTCTTGGGTCCTGTCTTTCATCTACACGCTTTAATGATGAAACAGGGAGGTGGTGATTCTCACTCTCTGGCCCTCAGAGAACTGTGGCCCCCTTTTCTCCTCCTACTCTTTCCCCACTCCTCTTTGTTCACTTTACACCATCACGTCTGTATGAGCTCAGATCCTCCACTCACACACAATTAACACTCCAGCACCCAACCTTCACAGTAGCCCACCCCCACTCTCCTCAGGGGCTGCTATGCAGAGCCATGGCTTTCCCCTGCTGAACACGCGTGGGTGTCTGGTGTAGTTATGCAAATGACAGGAAGAGAAAAAAAAACATGGAAAAATCATGTGTTGTCTTATGAAAGTTCATTGTTAGAGTCTGTGGTAAACAACTTTGCTTTAACAAGATGATATTTGCTTTAACAATGATATTTTGCTCAGTATAAAAATAATAATTAATAAATAACAGCAAAGAAAAGTGGTAGATCCAAGATTCCAATTATAAATGTGAGGAATTTAAGAGAAGTTCCTAAAAGAATTAGCTTAGCTCATTCAAGTTGATGTAAAAGGACTCTTTCAGCAGTTTTAGAACATTCCTATCCATATTTTCCACACAGTGTATATGGCAGACAAGAATGGACATGCAAAGTTTTTAACCTGTCAGTGATAATTGTATTTAAGTGCTCAGTTGCTTTTGGAAGAAAATATTGTGTGTCCTTTCCTCACACTACATAACACACCATGGCAATCCATGTCATCAGCACGGTCCCAGCTTGTTATGAAGTAGCTCTTCAAGAGGAAAGAGGGATGAGGAGAGGGGGGGATAGACAGATGGAGATGGATTCTGTTCCTCAGAGTGCTCCAGAGAGAGCCAGTAAACTACTGCCTGTTCCCTACAGCCTATAAAAATGGCCACATTAAGATAATAATGCTGTATAGCAATTATTAAAGGGCAATAAAACAGCTTTAGTACCCTCTTCAGGCTATGGGGTTGTGTGTGTGTGTGAGAGAGAGAGAGCGAGAGAGTCTTGTCAAGGTGCTAGGCCTGGATATAGATGATTTTGTGAGCACACCAGGTCAGTTTGTAATCACATAATGCTGCGCAGAGATCCTGTTATACAGTAAATGGAGCACATGCTCTTGCAAATCAGCTTACTAGAAAAATATTTCTGTCCATTGTCATGCATGTTGTTGTTTTAAATAGCTGCACTCTCAGATATGCCCTTGGTAATGACATTTCATGCCAAAAAAGAAAGTGAGACAAAATAGGCCCCCAAATTTTATTAAGCTTCTCTCATTTCTGACTTGTTTCCATTGTCTGCCAACAAAAGAAATAAGGACACGTGAACACCTGTCACATGTTTCAGAACCACAGTGAGACCTAAGAAGAAAACAACTCCACTTTGATTGGAGGAGATTACTCTTGGTCACTCACCTCTGAGCCAATGAGATGCAGCACAAGGCTGACGGAGGCTGCAGTGTTTGTGGTGGTCTGGAGTGAGCAACCCTGGGTAACACAACATATTAACATATCATCAATATTCACTCAGCTATCGCTGAAGACTGCTGGTGCACAGACTGTGACAACTGCTTTTGCAATGGACAGAGTGAGCACACCACAAGCCTTTGTGATCACAGAAAAATGTTAAGTCTTAGTTAAGTCCTCTAAATAGAGTAAATAATGATCTGTGGTCCCTTGCTAATAGTTTGTCGTACCTGTAGCTTTAGGCCCTGTAGTCTCAAGCCTCTCTGGCCCTCCTCAGAAATCAGACTGCTGTAGAGCTGTTGATCTAGATTCAGAGCCGAGTATGCTATAGGATTCTGCACATGCCAGCTCACAGTATTCATTACTAGGGAAGAAAAAACTGTGATCAAGAATAGCCTGATTGGTCTTTGTCACCAGTCACTCATGCAGTTAACTGTAATGCTAGGCCTCCACTACAGTGAAACACTTGCAAATTTTGGACAGCAAAATTTCATTCATTAGCCTGTGTAGCAAGTGTATTTGTGGTGAGGTGATGTAGCCTGTCAGTGCCTAGTCTCTGCAACCTGATGAGCTAGCTAGCTAGAAACAGTAGCTAGCAAGTCAGCTAGTGAGTTCGGTAGCTTGTAAGGCCAAGCAATCGATGGTAGTAAAATGGCATACACATTGCACTCGCCAATAATTAAATTGCTTGCTGGTTTTATAATATGTCACATAGCTACTGGTAGCACACACTTCAGCATGCCGTTAGATAACGTTAGCAGTTAGCTGGTTAGTTAGCACATAGCTGGTTAGTTAGCACAAAAAAGTGTTTAAATGATCATCTGCATGGGGTCTTTTCGTCTCAGTGACGTGACAACAGTTCATGCTGATGTACGCCCAAACATATTTTAATCATATACACATTTTTGTGCTACATGTAACCTTTAGCCTCGGCCATCTTGTTCAGAGTTTTTTTTGTTACTCTTGCCTCCCCTGAGAATGTCACATACTAAACACATGCTGCAATGACTGGCTTTTGCATTTACATAAAGTTGAAAATTCAGTTTTTGCAAAACCATTCCAATTTCGCAACAATACAACAATATACATATATGCATGGTGTGAAATTCACTGAAGTAGAAATGCACTGTAAGAAAGCCAAATTCATATGAATTATTATTAACTGTGTAAAAACAGTTACTGCAACAGACAAAAATTCTCCAATAGCAAAATACAATAGGATTGCATTTATTATACATGTACGCAATATAGATTTATAATAGCTTTGTAATAGATAATATATTTTAAATAAATAAATAAGTGTAATACACTTGTATTTATGAGTGTTTATCAAGTCACCCATAGATGAAGTAATTTTTACATAACAGTGTTATAGAGAATGTCTACATTTTATTTTAAAAATATAAAAAAGACTCTCAAGCATAAAATGAGAATAATGTCAAATTACATGTACAAATTACATCTCAGTCTGAGCCTTGAGTTGTGCTGTGTAAATTTCTTTTAATTTTGATTGCCACACATCATCTTTACATTTTTAAGAAAAGGCCTGAATATGTCTAGTAATCAGAGACATTGGTTTTCTGTACCAGTGTCAGAAGGATAGTACTCCAGTACCAAAGCAGACCCTGGTGTGAAAACAGTGGCACAGTCCCGTCCCAGGAAGAGGAAACAGTGATTCCACACTGGCTGCTCCTCAGGTGATCCTGGTGGAGAAATCTGTACATGGTCCACAGAAAAGCCCATTCAGGATTACTGTACATACCGGGACATCAAAAGTTTGGGCTGTTCTGGTTCATTTACATAAAAGAACACTTAGCCAAGTGTAAAGCAAGGGGTGTATGTATTATGGTTTTGGGCTGTGTGGCAGCCAGTGGCACAAAATGTGTTGAGGACAGAGAGAAAGAACACGATTATACTAAAAATCAACAATTAAATATCCGTAAAATCTGCAAGTCCCTCAGTCAGTGAAGAAACCAAAAATGGTCCCATTATTTCAAGACTCAAAAGATTAAGGGGTTGAAATGCCATTCATTAAAGGTTAAATTTAGCAAATAAAAACAAACAGTGCATTAATATGCCATGTTTTAGTTTATTCCATGAGGTGGAAAAGGTGGAAAAAATGTGTCAATTGACCGACTTTTGCATACAACTGTGTACGTAAGTATTCACAGGATTTCTGATTTTCCCCGATGATATCAACTCACTTCTTGGTGTTTCAACAAAAAATAAGAAATTTGTATTACAAGTTGGCCTCTAGGGTGTGCATGCCCCTAACCCATTTAGATTCGTGGAGTAGCACCACCCTGTGTATAACATCAATGAAAAAAAAAAAAAAAAATTCTCATTATGTGAAGGTTCAAACATCACAAAATTGGACATCAATACCCTATTCTTTGGAAGCAAACTGAAATTTCGTGAAATTTGATCCAAATGGGGTGCTGCAAATGAGCCCGCTGTCAAGTACCGCTTAAGCTAAAAAAAAAATTATATATATATATATATATATATATATATATACATATAATATATAATCTATTAAAAAATATATTAAAATATAATATATTTTACAATATGTATCGCTTTTTTAAATCTCAAATTATTTCAGATGTCCGTTGACTTTATTTCAACCCATCTAGTTCAAACAAAAATACAATAAAATCTCATTAAAATGATCATTTCCTGTTTACAGACTTTCGAAAACAGTCACACCCTCCCTTGTGATGTCTCAGTATTTGGTATGAACCAGCAATCTGCTTTAATGTCTAAATTAAAGTCAGTAATCCCTGGCCCTGTAGGTGCAGAAGCTGTGGACACTGCCGGCTGGTGCGGTGCTTGTTGGGCCCTGGGGGCAGTGCTGTTGCGCTGGGCCGAAGCGCGAGAGTGTCTGGATTCTGTCAGCTTCTGCACGGGTGGGATCACCAGCAGGGCTGGCATGGCTAGCAGATGGCCCATACCCTGAGGGCACTGGCTTAGTCCTGCTGCTTGGCACTGTGCCCTGAGGCTGGGTTAGTGAGGCAGGTAGAGAGGGGGGGGGAGTGAGAGAGCACGAGCAAGAGAGGATGAGAGAGGAGAGAGAGAGAGAGAGAGAGCATGAGCGAGAGAGTAAGAGAGGATGAGGGAGGAGAGAGAGAGAGAGAGAGAGAGAGAGAGAGAGAGAGAGAGAGAGAGAGATAAAAGGGAGAGAACAGGTTGGAGGAGGAGAGTGGACAGGCAGCTGGGTTCAAAGAGGTGTAAGGTGAGAGTGGTCAGGCCAAGCTCGGAGCAGACAGATGTTTGCAGTCATGTTGGTAATAATTAATGCAGAATTCCTGAAGCTGCTAATAATGCTATAATTAAGTCGGTTTTCATATTTGAATTATTTAAAATATATATTTTTGAGTAATGTCCCAGAGCAAAACTACAAAATTAACTTTTGAACACCAAACACATCTTAAAAAGAAAATCTTAAGAGTATTTCTTGTGTAGATCTTCTGAATCCTGAAGTTGTTTATGCATAGTTTTTTATACAAGTGCAGGTGGATGGCAGGGGTGTAATTTGGATTAGCGTTTCTCCCCTGAGAGCCATGTTGCTGAAATGTCACTGGCACTGGCAGCACTGAGCACACATGAAGGTCAATAGTGACAGCGACTCCTCCGGTCCGCATCGATTCCTCTTCAGTATAATCACGCGGGGCAATTACACAGAACACTGACATTCTAATCATGCAAATGAATGCCAATATTAAGGATTTTGGCAAAACACCATTCAAAAGCAAGTGCTGATCTAAAATCTGTGTTTCGTCCGACACCACTGCCGATTTTTGACATACTTACCATGTGGCACATCTATAGTATATGGTCAGTTACCATGGGCAATAATTTTGCCACATTTCCTTGTACATAAAAACCTGCTGATTTGCAAATACTTATTATAGAAGCTACTGGGTTGTTCAATTAGCTGTAAATCTGTATCATTTGTTCTCTCAGAGGTAGGCCAAGGTTTCCATTAGGAAGAATGTGTAGTTATATGCTTCTAACACACTGAAGAAGTCTCCTACTTGAACATGCATGGATGCAAAACAACTTCAGGAAGAAACATCAGAAATCAGATCTGCTTTTTTACTTTACTGCTCCTAAAGTTGACTAAACCTTTATAACAGCAACTATAAAGTAAAGAAATTACCATATAGTATACAGAGTTTAATGGTCATAATGTCACATTTTCAGCATGTAAAATGTGACCACAATTTACACATTTGACTGCAGTGTGAGTGCACAGTGCTCTATAAGCAGCTATAGAAAGTCCTGCAAATGGAGGGATGCCACAGCACTGACTGGGCGCAGATGGTACAGGACCAGCATGTCAGACCTCTCCTCTTGCCCACACACACACACACACATACATACACACACACACTCAAACACGCCAGGATGCACATTCCAAGGCAGGTGGTGAGTACCTGCTATTTATGTAATACATGGAGACAAGCTTGCACAAGCCCCTCCACAAAATCACAATCACATCACATTAGAGCAGTTGAAAATCGGCAGAACATAGGTTAAAAATCCGGGCACGTTTCCACAGAACATCAAATGAGTGCATGCACACAGAAAAATTAGTGCCTGTCGCGCTGATAAAAGGACAGAGATGTGTAGCTGTGCAGGGACAGTCAGACGAATGAATGTGAGGAAAGCCAGAAAGGAAGACGGATGGATCGCTGGATAAATGAAGGCGAACAGTTCAATAGATAGATCAATATGGCTCAGTCTCTATGGGATTCACTTTAGCCTCAAGTGAGAGCAGGAGATGACATGTCACCCAGCAAGGCCAGTCAGGGAGCTGTGTGTGTGCTTGTGCGCGTGCATGTGTGTGCGTGCGTGCGTGCGTGCGTGCGTGCGTGCGTGCGTGTGTGTGTGTGTGTTAAAGTAAAGCATGAGAGAGGAGAGTACTGGCAAAGGGGTATGGGAAATGACAGCAGTAGCCTCTCTGCAACAGAAAGCAGCAGGAAACACAAACAAACACACACACACATACACACACACACACACACACACAAACACACACACAGATATGTGTTTGTTTTGTATCTTGCTAGGTTTTTGGGTCATACCAATATAAGTGATAATATAAAAAATCTAAACCTAACCCTAAACATATAGTTTTTGTAAAAGGTTCTTTGCAAAGTCAGGGCTAATTTTGCTGGTCCTAATATTGTATAAGCTGTACATATCTGGTTCTCACAAATACATGGTTTTTTACCTAAGCAGATCTTTCAGCCCTGTACCTGCCAGTCCATGTGCTGTGTAAAACTAAATATAAAATCACTTTGCTATAAGGCACCTTCACTCATGATTTCTGACAGACACCTGTTAAATGCCAAATTTTAATGCCATGTGTGTAGATGTTTGAGCGAAAAATGTAGAAAGTCTGGTCAGAGAAAAGCAGTGACAAGATCAGAGTGCATAAAATGCAATGTATAAATGTGTAAAAGAGTCAAGCTGAAATTTTTATAGGAAGTCCATCTGACCTGAGGCTGCCCCTGGCCACTGAGGATGGGGACAGTGAAGGCAGATTCAGGAGGGCGAGGGAATGGAACTGACATCACACACAAGCCTGCTGTTCTGGGCACACACAGTAACTTGCTATCCCTGTGGTCGCACAAACAAATATACACAAATCAGCAGAACTTGGTGTGGTTAAAAACATGGCACATAAGCAAGAAGAGAGAAAAGAAAAGAAGTGACCAGATCACCTGCACCATTTTAACACTAGAAGGGCCGACTGCATCAATTGATGCAAATCAAAGAAAATGACCACTATTTCTCCTTGAAGTTCTTGCTGCAAAAATCTGAAAAAATTGACTTTTATTTTTGTATCATTCTTGACTAAAATGTGGTAACACAAACTAAATTGCTGGTGAAATGGGTATGGTACAGCAATATATACCTAGAATGGCTGCGAGTGTCAATTGAGGTAATGTCATCAGAATCAGAATCAGAATCAGAATTGCGTCTATTGGCCAAGTATGTAAGAGAACACATACAAGGAATTTGATATGAAGTATGTGAGCGAACACACAGAGGAAATTTGAACACATACAAGGAACTTGATACAAGGAATATCCTGAGCAATATAATATACAATAATATCCAATCTACATAATAATATACAATAATATACTATATATATATATTTTTATATATGTGTGTATGTATATATATATACATACATTCATGTATTCATGTGTATGTAAGTACGTAGATCTCTATACATACCTATGTACATACATACCCACAGACATACCCACAGAAAAATCAACAATACAATATAATAAACATGCAAATGAATTGGGCTACATAAAACCGAGTCACAATAAATCAACTACAGTAAACTATCTGAAACTTATTTAAGATAACACAATACTGTAACTATGTCTTCGTTGTTTATTTACCATACAAAGTGACCTATAAAATATAATATGTTTATAAATACTATAAACATATTATCTGTACAAATAATATACATTTGTTAACATTTATCTTTATATTTATAAATATAAATCCATATTACATATTAATATTGTAGATTATACATTATTGTGTATTATATTGCTCAGGATATTGTTCATTGTATCTTTACATATTGTTGTTGTTTATAATGTTGTGCTTGAGAGACACCATCGACCAATAAGCGCAATTCTGATTCTGATTTTGAAATGCCGACTGGCGCTGTACACATACACACACGTCGGCTCTGCGTCCAAAGTCCACTGGACACTTGCTGTGTCTGCTAGCTGCAGCTCGCGTGAATGTCTGCCGGCAGGCTGCAGGACTAAACGCCCGAACATACTGCAGCAGCGGTCGTATCAAGAAGCGTCTTGTGCGAAACTGGGCACTGCGTCGATGCACACAGCCTTTCTTGGTATAGCTAGTTTTCAGTCTTTCTAGTGTTGAAAGGAAGATTTGACAGTTTTCCTCTCCATTCTGTCATTAAAAGAACACTGAAACTCGCTTGCCACAAAATTGGTTCAAACCTGCAAGTTTGCAGAGTGGATGAGTGCTGACATCAGAGGCTATCATAGGTGGACTTTGGCTGTCAAAAATAATTAGATGTGTGATATTGTCTTCCTTCCGCTCTTAAAACAAAGTTGTGTTCTGAGAAGAACAGCTATCAATAAGAATTCATATTTTGTAATTGACGGTTGACAGTTTTTGCAGCTATAATTCCTACTCTCTCACTCTCTGCCTCTCTCTCTCTCTGTCTGTCTCTCTTTGTCTCTCTCACTCACTATCCTTTATTCTTCCTCTGTAATATGATCAAAGCTGAGGGTGTTTTCCTATGAGCACACTTTACACAGGAACTCCTCAGGAACCCTTCCTATGTGTGTCTATTTCCCTCTTTCTCACTCAGCAGCCCACAGACATCTCTATTTGACATACATCTACCTTCCACCCCCCCACAAGGATAAACACACTCACTACTACTACACACACACACACACACGCACACACACAGTTCCTCTCTATAGCGCTGACCTCTCGGGGCTTAGCTGTGCAGCTAAATCAAAGGCCGGGTAATAGCCCCTCTGCATTCATGCTTTGCTTTCACTCACAAAGGAGCCCATTTCACGCCTCTCATTCTGCAGAAACATCTCTCCATTCCTCCATCACTCCGTCCCGACTGCCACACCGTTTAAATGACAACCGCTTTCAGAAACCAGCGTCACAGCGGCCGTCGCCCGCAGCAACCAAGAGGCTGTCGCTGTCTGTCACCACTGCGGAGGGGCTCAGTTGACGGTCCAAGCATTTGTTCACTGGAGGTCTAGTTTATGTTTAAGGACCGATGTAGTGGGCCTTTTCATGAAAGCAGGTCCAGTAAATAACAATTGAAAAATCAGTCCCCTGTTATTTGTTTTTCATCTATATAAACTTCATATTTTTTAGATGTTGAAAAGGTATACAACAGACTAAAACAATAATAACCACATCATGTCTTTGGTAATTCTGACACCAAGGAACACCTGATATGTGTGATAATAAACTCCAGGGGTGAAATGACAGTTATTTTGTTGCACCATAAAAGAAGAACTCTGAAGAACTCACACAGAAGAACTGAAGAGGGCATTATAGTTTGACAAGTCATTCAAATAATAGCCAAAACGCTAACTGATTCTAAAAATCAGTGTTGTTTTTCGAGACCTGCTAGAGCTGGATTAGTTTTACTGAAAGAGGCAATGTAGTTTAAGCAATTGCCATGTTTTTATTCCAGTATGAAGCTGCAGTGTGTGGTTTTTACAGTCTGACAGTAATAATAGTGGAGTGATTTTAATACAATATGAATATGCAGTGTGAGTGTTTTTACAGTCTGAAAATAATAACTGTGTAGTGATTTTAACCCAGTTGTCATGGAGGGTCCGTACCAGTAAGGGATGGAGGTGCAACTGCGGAATTCCATTCTACTCAGACTATACTTGATTTCCAAAAAACAACCAAAGAAGGCTTGAGGGCCAAAACTCTACAAAAGCAAAACACAGACAACTGGTAAAAACAGAGGGGATAGGTTAGGGCCATGTGAGGGTTATGTGAGGGTGGACTGACACAGGGGCATGAATCATTTGAACTTAAATACAACCCACACCAATGGCGCCACTCCGGGACCCCATGGGCCCCACACGGCCGCCTCCCTTTGGGTGTTCTCTGTGCTGGCCATTGGTGTGGCCAGGGCAGCCTGTGTGGGTCCCACACATTCGCTCTCACGGGGGCTTCTGTTCTCTTTGCCCTTGCATGTTCTATGGAGCGAAGCCCCGTTGGAGAGCCCCTCCATGTCCATCAGGGCGGAGCCCCTTCAGAGAGCCCCTCTGTGTCCTCCATGTCCTGCAGTGTCAGGGACAGGAACAGGGGCTGCAGTGTCAGGAACAGGAACAGGGGCTGCAGTATAAGGGACAGGAACAGGGGCTGCAGTGTCAGGGACAGGAACAGGGGCTGCAGTATCAGGGACAGGAACAGGGGCTGCAGTGTCAGGGACAGGAACAGGGGCTGCAGCGTCAGGGACAGGAACAGGGGCTGCAGCGTCAGGGACAAAGAAGGCTCGAGGGCCAAAACTCTACAAAAGCAAAACACAGACGACTGGTACAAACTGAGGGGATAGGTGAGGGCAATATAAAGGTTGCGTGAGGGTGGATTGACACAGGGGCATGAATCAATGGAACTTACAAGTACAAGTATACAACACTATTACTAAATCCCCGGCCGGCTGTGAACCCTTACTGATAAGCCGGACGGGGAACGCACCCAAACGTGTCATAAAACATGTCCCCCTCTAGCGGCTGCTGACCAGGGTGTCCCACCATTATTAATCTGCTCAAGGTTGGAAAAGAAATTGATCATGGCAAGTTCTTATACAAATATAAACTAACATGCATTTTATAGTATTAACATATACATATTATAGTAAAACTCAAATAATACAGTAAACAAAAACCAGAATGACTGCAAATTCCAAAATAGCTTGAAATCATTATTTAGTTGAGAACTTGGAAATAACCAAGACCTAAAACGGGCAACACAAGTTTAGAAAATAAGTGCAGGATGGGATTGCGTGGCTTTAATTGAGGAGGATTTGTTTTTTGTTTATTTATTTATTTGAACACTAATTTTGGACAGTATTTATTTCAATACACAAGCAGTCAGTTCTGCAATGACTTTGTGCCTAGAAGAACTTGGGGGCACGGAGGTGCATTTAACAAAGCAATACCATTTTGATTACACCAAATTTGCATCTTCCACTTCACTGCAGATGGGCTTGTTTCCAGTGTTCTTAGAGTAGACACACTGGACAGCATGCTTTGGGTCATGTGCTGCAATCAGGGTGCTTGAACTGGTTGAGTGACAACACTTTGGGTTTTAGCACTTCTTGATTAAAGCTACCCTGAGATCATGGTTTTATTATATATAATTGCACAGCCCTATGTTGTATGCAGTGTCACAATCCCCTGCACCGGTATGGCAGGGACAAAAGATGATAACTGGTTAATCATCTATGAACCTAGGAGGTAACAGTTGGATAATTAAGAAAATAAAACATACAAATAACATTTTTGGTTTGTTTCCTATTCTGATGTTGCAGTTTTCAACAAACCAGCCAAAGCACAGACATATAAACGATAACACTGAAATTTACTATTGTAACTGTTATTACTGCTACGGTTACCACATTTACTACATACAATATGTCAATAGCACATTTTAGAACATTGATATAAACAACTTTACTCATTTTAGAATAAACTAATGTTTATTCTAAAATTATTTAAGTTTTCAGATAAGAAATTTGTAGATTTTCAGTTTACAGTGTACTTCTCCTATTACTACAACAACAACTACTAATAATAATAATAATTATAAGGCTTATTATTCAGTGACTACCTAGACTGCAGTGCAAAGGTGTTCATAGCTTGTAACACCGGTTGGCACCAGTGGGTCTTGCCCTTATTTTGACCATATCACTGGTCAGGGATCTAT
>JBBIGA010000126.1:8853491-8864844 GCA_037576975.1 Alestes dentex
GAGAGAGAGAGAGGGAGAGAGAGAGAGAGAGAGAGAGAGAGAGAGAGAGAGAGAGAGAGAGAGAGAGAGAGAGAGATTGGAACTGGCACTCTTTATAGAGGGCAGATAATGAAATAGACAGTGGGCTTTAGCTGAAATGATGACTCCAATCAATATCTAAACAAGATATATAAACGGATTTGCGAGGCATATGAGAGATGATCATCCAAAAGCTTTCTGATGCCTAGTCCACTGCAAATGTCAGACACAAAAAGGTAAGAGGAAGTCCAGCCTTAATCTTACAAGAGGGAGAGGTTCTTCTCTTGGCTTATAGATCTCTACCAAATGCCCCTATCAGATTCAAGCTTTTAGAGGGCTCATTTAGACATGTGGAGCAGTGGATCACTCCGTACTGTCTCTGTTAATTGATGTCATGGACCCTAAGTGCGTTAGCATAAAGTGGTGCAAGATGCTTTTAAATCTGCAGCTCCACCTCTGAGCCCTCAGAGAACAGCACACAGCCCCCTACAGCATATGGCAGGAAAACATTCAGGGGCAATGGCTTTAGTCACAGCACTTCTAGAGAGGATGTTTACCTGTATGAGTCATAATCAGCAACAACACGGGCAACAGCTAACAAAGGTCCCACAGGATCTTTTAACGGGCTGTCTATGGACTGCAGCAAAACCTGTGTATTTAAATTTTAAAATTTAGAGAGAAAGAGAGAGAGAGAAGCAGAGAGAGAGAGAGAGACAGAGAGAGAGAGAGAGACAGAGAGAGAGAAACAGAAAGCGAGAGAGAGAGAGACAGAAAGCAAGAGAGAGACAGACAGAGAGAGAGACAGGAAGCGAGAGAGAGAGAGAGAGATAGGGAGGGACATGAGGGATATGAGTCACGAAATAGAGACATAACAAAGGCAATGGTGTTCATGATAATCCTGTCCACAAAGCACACCCACACACCTCTTAGAAAATGCAGCCACACGTAGCAGCATTTTAAACTCATTTGATATTCAACACCTCCTGGCACACAGCAGATTAATGGTGAGACATGATTAAGTTATCTTATTTAAATCACACCGACAAGATCCTAGAAAAAAAAGAAATAGAGATCACATCTAACAATTATTTAAGATCCAATTCTTGAAAAAACACTCCTGACATATAAATAAGTGTATAAACTGATCAGCAACAAAATTAAAACTACTGACATGTAAAATAAATAAATAAACTTGTTACAATAAATAACGTGTTAAAGGGTGGAATACTTTAGGGAGCAAGAGAACAGCCAGTTCTTTAAGCTGATGTGTTGGAAACATAAAAAAAAAATTGGTGGATCTCAGTGACTTTGCCGTGGGTCAAATAATGACGGCTGGATGATTGGGTAAGAGCACATGAAACAATAGGTCTTCCAGGGTGTTCTTGGTATGTAGTGGTCAATACCTACCAAAGGTACTACTGTAACACAAACTGCTACTGAAAGTTAGGGCTTGCTATGATAGAAGGGTGTCAGAACATGGAGCATCACAACCTCCTGTGTGTGGGGCTGTGTAATTACAGACCGATCAGAGTGCCCATTCTAATCCCAAACCACAGTGTCCAAAATGGCCATGTGAGCATCAGAACATGTAGCAAAGAAGAAGGTGGCCTTGTCTGGTGAATCACTCTTTCTTTCATATCATATCATGCTAAGTGCGTGTCACTTATCTGGGGAAGCGATGGCAACAGGATGTACTTTAGGAAGAAGTCAAGCCCACAGACGCAGTGTGATGCTCTGGGCAATGTTCTGTTGGGAAACCTTTGGTGCTGACATTCATGTGGATGTTATTTTGACACATACCACCTTCCTAAACATTGTGGCAGAACAATTACACCCCTTCATGGCAATGTTATGGCTCCTTTTTGCCACACCACAAAAACCTGGCCTCCAAATTCCCCAGATCTCAATCTGATCAAGCATCTGTGAAATGTACTGGACAAACTCTTCACGGAGGCCTCACCTCACAATTCACTGGACTACTGATCTACTGATAATGTTGAACTGTTTTTCTACTGAGCTGTTTTGGCAGCACGATGGGGACTGCCATATAAAGGAATACAATTTTAGGAAGGTAGTTTTAATGTTATGGCTGATTGGTGGAAGTCACTGCTTTTAATGATCTGAATTAACACTGTGTTTTAACATTGCGCAGTGAGGATCTTACAAAGTGCAATCCACTTACAGTCTGACTGTGTGACTGGAGGCAAGCTATACAAACCTCAAAGCCAGTGAAGGAAAAGTAGGGAAGCCTGGGGAGGAGGCTGAGTTTACGCACCATGGAAACATAGAGCCGTACCCCTAAAGGCACTGCCCTGTGGGACTGAAGAACAGACAAAGAGCAGGATTAATGTTGGATACAAGCAAGTCAAACAGATGAATGATTACACAGGTTTGTCACAGTGGCTAAGTTTATATAAAGCAATATTCAGAACTGGAACTGTGACTGTTAATTATAATAGTAATTTACTAAATCACGTACTCCGTGTTACGAAGGGTCAGTTCTAACCAAAAAAAAACAAAAAACTTAACTGAACAATAATAAATTATGAATAGACATTTCTGGCAAAAATGAAAGACTTTGTGACATAAAAGCACATTGAAAGAAGTGATATGTGTACATAATCATGTTAATTACAAAGTAATTATTTCTGATTCATTGAGAAGATTAATTGAATAATGTTTAACTGAGTAATAAATACAGCCAGGTGACAAGAGGGGTGGTAAAGAACAAGTGTGGGGGGGGGGATCACATTTCACAGATTACTGGGAACCACTGGCTCCAAAGTAAAGAAGCAGAACATAATGTCTGTAAATATTACCTCTGTTTATGATGGAGATAGGTAGTGTTTAAATGTGGTCATCTGTGGGTGTGTTTTGTGTGTGTGTGTGTGTATGTGTGTGTGTGTGTGTGTGTGTGTGTGGTTGTGGGGGTGGGGCAGGGGCTGCACAAGGCCACACAGCACCTTTGATTACAGCTCGGCGCTCTCTAGAGTGTGCTTCAATAAAACAACACTGAGGAGATCAATGTTTATGGGGGCCATAAAGCACAGGCAGCTAGGGTCCCAGAAACCTCTGAGCATAGCTTCATCTGAACAGAGAACGCTGCTTATTATGGATTTGATGAATAACTAGTTACAGACATACTGCGTTCGCTCCATTAATCAATGTCTTTTTTAAAATTCATATTGACATATGCAGCCCACCTGCATTTACTGTAATCGTTTTTTCACTTCAGAAACACAAAGAAAATAATTTTTCTGGGTAGTAAAAAAAATGTGAAACTGGTATATTGCTAATTATGTCCATTGTAATAAACTGCAGTCTAACAACAGAGAATGAAATTACAGTGCCTACAGAGCTATGGCCGCGGCGCGACTGATGAATTATTTATGTCTGTTAGTCTACTGGCCCTGGTGCAGGGAGCTGTTTTAGAGCAGTGGGTAGAGGCGCAATCATGTGTGAACTCGCACGCTCTCTGCTCTGTGGGCTTCAGCTAGATGCTGACAGCTAAAGGGCAAAACGGGGTAAAGCTGAGGAACGGAAATAACATCTCTCTCTCTCACACACTTTTTTTTCTCAATTTCCTTCTTTCTTTTTTATACAGCAGAACCCTGTTTTGCTCTTGAAATGTCCTCCAGTCGAAACCAACCATTCATCCGTCTTCCCCACTCCCACTTCCCCATACACTCCCACTTCCCCATACACACACACACACACACACACACACACAGCCCTCCAAACTCCTCTGGCGGACGGCAGCAGATGATGTACTTCAGGCACAAGCTGTACTGCATTTGAATAACTCTCATTGATCTCATCGCCTCTCTGCTGATTATATGTAGATGACAGTCATTCACAGTCCCTGCTGAGACAAGAAAAACCTACACAGAATTTACAATGAACCTACCGTGTGTCTACACCGGATCTGCCAGGAATCAATAGTGAATCTACAGATGCTGGAGGGGTGGAGGAAGGAAGAACATAGTTCACAAACACCAAAGAATTCTAAAGACTACTTCCTCAAAAAAGTGCAAGGTGGAGCAATGGCTCAAAAGAACCTTACAGGGCATAGGGCTTTTAAAAAAATGTAAATGAGATGTGCGACTGACCTTTAGACAGGAAAAGAGGTTTAAAAGAACTTTTCATACGTTTTTCATAGAACTGGACATTCAAGCCTTTTATAAGACTTTATTTTTAGCTGATTATATATATAAAAAAAAAGATCCACTGTGGAAGAGGCAGAAGCCTCCTCTGCTGCTGTCTGAAAAACCTATCCATTGTATTGTTGTAAGAATAAAATGAGACTGAAGTCATATAGATAGACAATCTTGACAATGCAAGTGATCATTTCATTGATTACAGCAGTTTTCCCTACATATACATCATCATTGTGCAAACTGCCATTAAACTACAGCCTATGTAATAACACAGAATTACTCTCGCTATAAGGGTTCCAGGGAACATGGTTTATTCATTGGACTGTGTAAAGCCCACACAGGTCCCAGTTTGATGGATTGTGCCTAAGGCTGCTCCTCTTGCTCAACCCAACTAGAGTGTGTGTCAGGTACCCAGCCCCCTGACGGAGACCCTTAATATGGATGATGAGGCCTGCTTAAATCACACACAGTTCTGGCAGGCTGTCGGGTCCCCTTAAACCGCAACTATATTACATCTGTCTGAACAGAGGGACAGTTCTCTCCTAAAGGTGATGTCACATTAAGCAACTCTAGGCTTAGCATTCAGTTTATTGTTAGACTTACTCAGTAAACACTATTATAACTATTGGATAACTATTATGAAAACAATATGCATGTAATGCAGTTATATCTATGATGAATTAAAGTGTGTTCTGTAAATTCTTAGGAATTTAGGTTCTTAGGAAAGGGACAGATTCATATTGATTAAAACTAAGCATGTGACACCATTTAGCCAATAATGGACAATCATCTTAGAAGTAACAGGAATCTCAGCATCTCTGATCTATACGTTCTATACGTGTTCTACATGCGTCACCCAACGGCCAGGTGCTCTGTCTGATCTGTCATGATGACTCAAGTGAGGAAAACTGTTTTTAGTGCCCCTCCCACATAAAATCTTACTATATTCTACAAAGAGACTACCGAACTACGGAGAGCATTCTCTGTAGCTGCATCATGCCACAATACGGAAATTGTTCCATTCGGACCACAAGACACTCCCGAGGATAGTGAGGACAGCTGAGAAGAACAGCAGGGTCTCTCTCCCCGCTGTCATGGACATTTACACCACACGCAACATCCGCAAACCCAAAAGCACAGGGGATGACCCACACACCCCTCACACACCCTCTTCTTCTTCCTCCCATCTGCAGCATATTAATCTTCACTGCAGGAACAGGAAACAGATACTTCCCTCAGGTCATCAGCATCCACAATCAGAACTGAATCATAAATTGTACGCCCCACCCCCGACACACACACACACACACACACACACACACACTCATACACAAAGTTGCAAAGTTAACAACTCTGCTGCTAGAATACAGTATCTGTCAATACTGTATTCATTCAAACTTGTACTGTAGCTGCTTTTGTCTACTACTCAAAATGTCTTGTCCTGTGGTTTTGATGATTTTGTGTTTTTCTTGCACTCTCCCTTGCTCTCTTTGCTCTCTGTGTGAGTGTGAAAGATCTTTTTAAAATTTAAGGAACCTCCACCAAAGGTGTCAATACCAATTAACATTTTTATGGAATCATAATTTCAAGCCAAGAACCAGTTATGGTGCTTTTTAAGAGTAGACCATGGGATCTCAAGAATCCAACAGTAGTGTAGATCACACCTCACCTGTACCAGCTCCAGATGGTAGTGCTGAAAGGGCTTCAGGTAAGCTGAAGGCAGTCGGTAATGGGCCAGCAACTCTTTAGACGGACCATGTGCTACATTTATGACAACATCTGCAAGTCAGTATTACACACAAAGAAGAACACTACATAAAGATCACAGTTAGAAAATGGACTGTAACAAGATGGGAAACCTAAAATAGGATTCTGATAACTCAGGTGCACTTTTAACATGGCAGAAATGTAAGTGGTTATGACAGGCAGAAATAATACTGCAGCTCTTTCTGTGCCAATTTCTCTACTTAGGCTGTGCCAAGGTGATAGCCTATCAAAGAGAATAGAACATGAGGCAGCTATGAAAGTTCTCTCTTAACTGCTGCTTTCAGCACTGTGTTTCTTACAATGTGCCAGACTAGTTTTGTGTCTACAAGTGTACTGAACTGAGAATGAACCTTTGGCTTCCTCTGGTGTTCTACATCCAGCCCCAGGCTCAGTCCAGACTGCTCTGGGCAGAGGCTTCCTCTAAAAGGAACTAGATGGAGACAGATTTTTTTGGAACAATGTGTCTAAACTGAACGGTGACAACTGCCCTGTCAGCAAATTTATAAGCTGCTCGTGGCCCGGAGGGCTCTGGCCCAGAATTCCAGGGTAGGCTTGGCACAGAGATGTTTCTGTCACTGAGAAGATAAGCCATGCCATCTTTTTTCTTGCAGGTCAGCAGCCAAGGTGGTCATCCCCAACAGCGCTCAACAATGTTCAGGAATGGTTTCCCAGGCTGCTCAGTGTGACATCTGACGTATTCATGCCAGTTTTCAAGGACGACCCCTTGACTTTACCACCAGCCAATGAGTTTGCTTTCCAGGCAGGGGGGGAAGTATATAAAGCTGACAAAAAAGAGGCTAAACAGACACTTGGGCGATTTAGACTGTTTGAGATGCTTCAGCGATCGTCTCTCTGGCTTCCACCAGCATTCCCAACACATCCAGAGCAATCATTCCCTCCACTCACTTAGGGAGAGCCATTAAGGCCCGGTGCGTAATTATTCTGTCAGTTAACTGGCAGAAAGCATGCAGCAGGAATAATCAGACCCACGCACTGCAATTATCGTCAACAGAGAAATCCCTTTCACAGCGTAGACTCGCAGATCAAGGCAAAGCAATTTCATACAGATAGATTTTCCTGTCACACATGCTCTCTCTCTCCCTAAGCTCACAGTGGAAAAAATACTTGTTCGATTAACATTCAGTAAAGGGCAGTCATGTGCAGCCATAGCTTAGAAATTTCCATCAGATTTTTTTTTTTTTCACTTGATATTTTTTCCTGTTGTGGAGAAAAAGACTTCAAAACACAGGCACGCTGTGAATACTGTGACTGGTAATAAGGAACTCTCACCGTCCTTGTTTATTGTAGACCAGGCCAACAGAGGTTGAAAAGTTTGGTGTTATGAGGCATGGCTTTAGAGAATTGTTTGAGAACAACTGCAACCTTGTGATCGCAACCATACGGACATAGGGTTCACAATTTAAGGAGTAGTTTCACTACCTATTCTGTTCATCTGCATTGAGTTGCCAGTTTAATAGGTCCATCTACTTTGTGTCATTGAACATTTTATCAGGTATGTCAACAATGTAGTATTTCCTGATTTACAGTTACTGAGCTAAACTGTTCACTCAATATATACAAGCCAACAGAAAGAGACTGTTGTAAAATCGCTTCTGATCACAAGTCACATGCCCGAAGGTGGGTGAGAAGTTACAATTGCTCAAGCAAAACCTTAATAGATTTGTATATTTCTTTTCAAACGATTCTCTTTGTGATAAAGCGGGCTGAAAAGGGATGTGTTCATTGGAAGTGTAAATCCCTAAGCGGAGGGTTAGAGATCACACACTTGCACACATTCTGCACTGAAAAAGTCACAGTGTTACTCTACACTTAAGTTGTCCCAACAATGTGGGTGTTTCTAATAGTCAGTAGTCATACATGGTACACATACACTCCAGCAACCCTATTATGTCAATTAATGATTTAATTTTGTTCTGAATCTGTCCTAGGGACTACTTTCACAAAACAACACAGTGTAAGATTTTTGAATCATAACCTATTACCATTTTAATTTCTTGAAAATTCAAGCATCAGTTCACTTTAAAATACACAGTACTGGAGCATAATCAAACAGATTGAACTCAGATAACACGGTTAAGGCAAGTTAGATGTACATTTGTGCAGTTAAGCCACATCCATCAGGAAATTTGGCTAAGACTTCTGTCCTGGGTAATTTACAGACTGCCCTTAAACCCACACAGCATTACTCAGTGTGATAATTCTGTTTGGCTGCATTAGCTGTGAGGTTGCTTACCCTCCCTGTGGGCTTCAACATCCAACAGCTCCACTGAGATGGTCTCTTCCCAGCAGGGATTAGGAGTGGGCTGCAGAGGGCAGTGGGTCACCGCTTGGCTCCTCCGCCTACCATCCACTCCACTGTACCTGCATACACACAGTCATAAGGGCCAGTTCTCCTCTTACAGTTTCAGAGTCAAGATATACAGCAAATTATTTGATTACATTACAGGTGAACTTATAATAATTCATGGTCTAGTTCATTTGATTTGATAATTGTTGGACCATCTTTAAAACAATAGCTTTGTTATAAATTCCAAGTGGTGTTACACTGTTAAGACAGATCCAGTGTAGTTTTCTGCCATACGCATGGTTTGTGTTCAAGCTAATCTTAGCTCAGTGCAAATTCTGCACAGTCATTTATACTCCTCCTAGTTTCAAAGAGCTACAGTAACAATCCATGTTCATACTGGAGTATTTTAAATAGGAAACTCAGGGCCCAACATACTAAACCTTTTGTGTCAGTTTCAGGTCAGATGCACCCCGTCCGCATGTTCAAAACCGAAGCATGAGCCTAAGTGCACAGTTCTCATACATCTGTATTTGAGAGAAGACTTTGCAAAACATGGGAGGATTGTGTAAAAAATGGTGAAGACATTACAGGTGCATCTGACTACATATTCTGCTTGATTTACTAAGGTTTGAGCAACTTGTGTCAACTTTTAAAACCAGGTGTAAATATGCATTAAGGTCTCACACGCTGAGAGACTTTTTTCAACACATGATGAAAGAATGTTTATCATCAGTACAACACTGTTTAATCTCTCTGGATCTTGTGTACATATGTTGTTCAGATGGTGCTGAATATGATATGATGCCACTGCAATTTGCAGGCACCATCCATGTCATGTTTCACACAGAGATTTGCAAAGGATTCTAGTTACAGAGTTACAGAATTGTCTTGCTGGAAGAGGCACATTACTAACACTGCTATGTATGTCATTTTACATTAATTTTCCAGTTTATCCTGAGCTTGTTGACAATTATTATTTCACTCTGCCTTATACACCTTGCGCCTCACGAGGGGCCACTTTGGTGGAGCCATGCAGGGCTTGCACGGCAAGCTGTAGTCTTAGTAAACTGAACTTTCCATTCAGACACAATGTATGTAATGCAAAAAAAGTATTTTCTAAACTTTGTAAGCAAGCAATACATATTGTTGCTGTCAGGATAAAGCCTTATATGTACATTTCTGCTGCTGTTTTTTTTTGCTTTCCGAAAATATCTGCAATCTTTACATTGTGTTGAAATGTCATGTTTAATGGACCAACGGAAATGGTCCATCATTGTTACATAAACTTCTACTCAAAGTTTACAGTATTTATCCTTTTCTTGTAAAGTTACTATTTTGGAGATGGAGGGCTTTGCCTCAACAGTAAAGATACACAGAAATCTATATGGCAATATATAGCAATATAGCAATCTATAGCAATTGTGTTTTTGTAAAAAATGCACTGTGCATTAAGATGTTAAATTGGATTTTTGCCAGCATTCTGTAAAGTGTGTCCAACACAGCAACCTCTCTTAGGTTATGGGCAGAGCATGGATTGGTCAAATAGTTGCCCGGTTGCGTCAGATACATCAGAGCAAAACTAAGAGAAACTACACTGAGTAGCAAGGCTGCGGTTGGGAAACACAAGTCTATTTAAATTTTGATCAAACATGTTAATCCTCTTTCACCTCTAAGCACAAAATACAATCCCTGACACAATGGACTGATATTCTTTCATTCTGCATTCCTTTGCAGCTTGCCCTTTCCAGACAAACAACGCTGTGCTTACAAAATGAACCCAAAAACCAAATACAGGCTGCAAATACTTAATCACATAAAGACTTTCCTTTTCACAAACCACTGAACTGTTTAATAAATGAATACACAGCCTTTATGTTTCTTTAAAAGAGAAGTACACAAGGGAGGGAAGTGCGCTACATTGCGGGTGACCTGGGTGATGCCAGGCACACCTTTGGGAGTTCATCTGCTGGTGATATGGCAGCTCCATTCATACAAAACTACGTGAAAATCCAACAACATTCCACATCTCCACATCTGTCAGCCCCCCTCTGGAAAAGCCCAACACTGCACTGCTGTGTGAGCGGAGTGCAAACAGTGGGATTAGGAGACAGAGACAGCTGGAGGATCTAATGAGCATGATCTCTGCTAAATCAGCAAGATTAAATACAGAACACACCTCAGAGAGAAAGGAAGCGTTTGTGGGGGGAAGGGAGAGAAGGAGAGATTGTCAAACAATGTTTGATGTCTTTTTTTTCAGGGCAATTATTCTAATTTTTTTGTAATGTAAATGAAAAGCAGACAAATCTCATTTCTCTCAGGAGACTTGATTCACTCACTCAAACTGCCAACGAGCAGAACATTTTCTTCACCGGGCTCTTTTGAGCTTTTCGCCATCATTAAAACGCTGAACGCTGAAGACAGCAGTACTCAGAAATCGAAGAAGTATTATAGTGAAACCAGATATGATAACAGCCATAATGACCGAGAGCAAGCTGATCCAGAGCCAAACTGACAAGCCTCTTTCATTAGACAGTCAACAGGAGTTCACTTCTCATGCCCCAGTTTGCTTTACTACTGGGAAGACTTTCAGAAAGCCAGCTATTAAAAGTCTATGAAGTTTGTCTCTGTATGAGACATAATGCAAAACTCCGCTCATGTTAATTTAGAAGATGGGCCAAAAATCTCAAAAGTCATAAAACACATTGTTGAACAGCGCAGCATCGATAAATGTCCAAAAACTATTGTTGTAAAGTGACAACCGACAGAAATGCATAAACAGCATAAACTTACAATTACATAAGAACTGGTTCTCACACTCAGCAAACACTTTTGAGAAGACTAAGTAAAATGCCATTTAAAAGTAATGATAAAAGCAGTTTGCCCTTTATTTCTGAAACTTTACAGACTGTTATAATAAGGCCAGGGCCGTCAGACCGCATTAGCCTCCATACAAGAGCAGCACCCGGAGGATTCGGTGGTGCTGGGAAATCTCTCATTAAAAGTGCAGAGAGTGCAGCTCCTGCAGAGTACACACACACACACACACACACACACACACACACACACACACACACACACACACACACACACACACACAAACACA
>JBBIGA010000126.1:8934641-8948763 GCA_037576975.1 Alestes dentex
AGTATAAAATCCTTCTTTTAACATTCAAAGCCCTCCATAACCTAGCTCCACCCTATCTCACTAATCTCCTTGATATACACACACCTTTGCGCACTCCCCATTCCTCCTCTGGTTCTGTACTCTCCACACCTCACGCCCGTATGTCCACCATGGGGCTCAGATCATTTAGCTGCACTGCTTCCCGACTTTGGAATGCACTGCCGCACTGCCACTCGACCTCCGAACCACAACACCCTTGCCCATGTTTAGGTCTCTACTTAAAACTCATCTGTTTAGATTAGCCTACCCCACATGATTTTCTCACACTTCATACCACTAGCATCTATATATAATTAAATGTCTTTTGTATGTAAATTTGTATGTGTGTTTTTCTGTAAAGATACCTTTATAGCTGTGAAAGGTGCGGACAAATAAAATGTATTATTATTATTTTTTTTATCATTATTATAATCCAAATAGAACTATCTGCCCATTGGGGAAAGGCAAACAGCTCCTTTACCTGGAAGTGTACTACAATATACCCGAGCACTGCTACTTATTTCATCTCGTTTTATCTCAACATCTTGTTTCATAATCTTTCAGGTGGAAAAGGTTATGACCCAGCCAAAGAAGATTATTCTACATTTGCAGGCTGGCTGCAGTGTTACTCTGTGAATGGAATGAACTCAGCCATTGACGGTAGCAAAAGAACTATATGGTTTAAGGTCCTGTTTAAAAATGTACCCCTCAAAAGTGTATTAAAAGTAATGACAAATAGTAGTTAGTTACATGCCAACTGAATGTATATATATTTTTTCTTTTAGGGTGAAGCGGGTCCCATGGCACCCAAAGGTAATGCATTATAACGTTGCTTGTTGTTCACAAATTGAAACACTGGTCAAATGCTGACTGAAGCTGTTCACTATTTAGGTTCCAAATCTCTCAGGAAAAAGTGGAAAATACAGAAAGGTGAACATGATTATACAAAGAAGGTGAGGTTCTGGAACTTCATCAAATCATTTGAAATCACTGCACAGGGCTGCATATATACTATCATTTGTCTTAACAGGCAGCCAAAAAGAAGCAAACAGGAAGCATTTCAAAAGAAAAACCTGTAAAGAAAGACCAGAAAACTGTAAAGAAGGAAAAGGATGTACCTCAGAGACGCAGTGGCACCAGGAGACAGAGCGCAAGCAAAAACAAACGTGATGCAGAAGCGGCTGATGAGAAAAGACCTAAAACAGGCAGAAAGTGCAGCTCAGCAGGTGTTTACCCACCTTTGATTCGACACTTTGCGCACAATAACCAATGAATACACTAATTAAAATGTCTTGCTTTTTTCAGGGCCTCAGAGTAGCAGGGCTAGGAGCACAAGAAGACTTGGCACGAGAGATGGCAACACTCCAGCTAAGGGCACCACCAGACCTCGGAGAAAGAGCCGTACAGCAGCATAGGACTGGTTAATAAAAAGTCAATAAAATGTTTAGATAGTAGTAACCATTTGAACACGCGTACTTAAAGAACTGCACAGCTACCATAGAGGGTTAGCTGTGCAATAAAGAAATCTTTCTTAAATAGAATGGCCATACACGCATCAGGAGAAATGCTAAAGGATAAAATCAACTACTTTATGGGACCACTTTTTCTATTTGGTATGTTTATACTTTTATATCTATTTTCTGAAAGAATAAATATGCGTTTTTAAAGCCAGCATCCTGTCTTACAGCATCAGCGTTCTTTATTCTTTGAGATGCACTTTACTATGCAGACAATCCTTCTGTTACTATCTCTATCAGGACAAAGACTTAGAATAGGTGAGAAGATTTATTTGTAAATTCAAAACAGTTTTGACAAATAACTACAAAAGTGAATATTTACAATTTAAGGGACAATTTTCCAAACCCACATTTGCCCTATTAAGACAATTTACCATAACCCACATTAACCTCAAGCCTAGACTGAAATCAATTTGCAAAGGTGATTCATCATTGGATGAGTCTAGGCTTCATACTTGTCCAGGAAACCAGCACTAAAAAAAAAAAAAAGTTTCTGTTCTGGAGAAAAATCCTGATAAAAATATCCTTTGATTTAGTGTGGTTTGTGATTTAGTGTAAATGTAAAAGAAGTGAAATGATCTGAAAGGGTTTGAAACTGAGGCAGATGTCACGACCACTTAGTGCTGCAGGACGAGTGGGATCAGGCCTCTCCAGCAGGTCACAGCTGAGATGAAAAAGAGAAAGTTTTAACTAAAAAGTTCCGTAATTTGTAAGAGATATGATGACAATTCATACATGATAAAGTATGTTATTTCTCCCAATTAACTCATAGCACGTATATCAATGTTAGGTGCGGAGCATCACACTTTAACAATAACATCATTGCTGTATTTATAATCAGATTTCATTACATTTCTATGAGGTAAATTTGAACAGGACTACTGGATTTGGTGAATTATTGAGGGTAATTTTCTCTAGAATTACTGCCAAGACTGTGGACACTGCAGATTCATGCTGGATTCAAATGCAGAACCTGTCATTAATCATTTAAATAACACCACCTGCCCAGCTAAAAAAAAAAAACACAAAAAAAAAAACATTTCCAGCTTAAACAGGACTCGACAAATCATCCACACTAGCAAAACTTACTGCCAAGCCTCTTGCACCGGTAGGGACGTAGACAGCACTGCAGTCACACTACTTCCATAAGCTTCATACAGACGGACAACAAGGATGTTCATCCTTCCTTCAGCCTAAGGAAGGAAAAGAGAAAAGGAACAGACTCAGTGCTGACAGAGCAGGCAGTGAACAAACCAGAGCATGTTCCAGCAAAGTCATTCACAACCTACGTACATGCTTTATTGTTTCCAGTATGACAGCTGATGAGTTCAAAGTGAACGCGCTCCAGGGATGGATGATGACAACATCTGGAATTAGGCGCAGTGGGAAGTTGAGGGCGTAGGCGTATTGGATGACTGACGCATCCTGGAAAGAGCCTGTTGCACACAGAGTTTCACATCATGTATAACTATGGCTGGGTCTCAGATTTTTTTTTTCCGTGAATTCAGAATGTGGGCTGACCTGTGTGTGGCATCACTGCATATGTGAACTGATGATGTCCCACATCTGCATTGGCATCAGGAGCTTTTGGGGCTCGCAGTCTGTGGGGAGTTAGGTAATATAAAACAGGTGTGCTGTGGAATGAGGAGTCTTATGATCATATGATTCCAGTGAGATTAAACTTTTAAACTTACAAGGATAAAGTCATGATATTCTGATGAACGGAGTAGCCATATTTGCAGTCGTTTAAAAGAGCCACGCCAAACCCATGCTCGGAAAGATCAGCCCATTTATGGCCCCAGACCTGTAGATTTGAATATATTTGTATGTAAGCTGGGAAAGATTGTCCATCTACACCAGGGCCAGTGTGGCTGCAGGTTTTTGTTCCAAACAATCAGGAGCACACCTGATTCCACTTGGTCTTGGTCTTCAAACAGTTGATCAAAAATCTGCAGCTACTCAGAACATTTGTGGGAAAGATCTGACACCCTTGATTTACACCTGAACTTAAATATGACATTGTATATTTACTTCAAAGCGAGCCCAGTCCCAGGAGGTATTTCTGTGTGTAGGTCTTTGCAGGTGACCGAACTGGATTTCATAGGTGGCGTTTGGGTTTCGCACCTGTACAGGAAACTCCACTTTCAGGAACTTATGGGCCTCTGCCCAGTCCACCTGAAAATGAATTCTATTTTAAACATGGACCTGAAGGAATCAAAGTCTTTGAACTCTATTAATGCAACTATATGCTACATTATACTGGGTAATGGTGCCCTTACTTGTGTTTTGAACTTGATGTAGGGGCAGCTGGCATCCAATATGACCTCCTGTGTGATGCTACTTTTTCCACTGATTGTCAAGGAAAAAGTGACACTGCCTCGCAGCCCACCTGAGCTCAACACTTCCACAGGCCTTGATACATCCACTACTGGTTTCCTGGAAACATTTGTGACTTTCACATTATAGTGAAAACAACTGGCCAGTTTGGGAACAAATAGACAGCAAATGTCACTACTAGTAAGATCTGGTGTGTCCTTACACATAGACTCACCTGGTCTGGAGATGGTAGTCCATCACATCCCATGCATCCCAGTACAGAGGGACATCATCAAACACCACAAACTGATTTCCAAAACAACCATGAGATATGGCCTCCCTATAACCAAAGGATATTAAAATATGCTCAAAGATCTCCAGAATAAAAATGACCTTATCTGCAGTTTTCTATTCAGTCATTCGGTGTGATCTCACCTGTTTGTCTGGACTAAAAGCAGGGACACCAAACGACCCATTTTGTCCAAGACAGCCCGCAGCAGGCCGTTCTCCATTCGGACTGAGCCGTCAGCCTGTAATTGAGACAGTAATAACTCAGGACTTCGGTGTGCAGGTGAAAACAGTAGTTACTGTAATGAAAATGTAAAACACAATACCTGCATTGTTACAGACACTGTAGACGCAGGCTCAGCAGACCCTTTGACCGGAGCAACTCCCACGCTGGGGGCCCTTACCAAGGCTGGGGAAGCAGGTGCAGAGCTGATAAGCCTCATTGTCCAGAAATGCTCAAGAATCACAAAACCCCCCATTTAAAATGAACAAAACAGGCAACATAAAGATTATATCATGAAAACAAAGAGGTCATTTTTCTAAATTCCAAGTACCTAGTTGGGCACCATCTTCTGTCAATGCTATGACTTCAGTGCGCTCCCAGGGAAGTGTGTTGAAAACTGCTGTACTGGAACCCTCTCCCAACCAGGGACTTGACCTCAGTGCATTACAGGCAGAAAGCAGCATTCCTGAACCAGTCTTTTGAATCTCTTGAGACAAAATTAGTTAAAGGACATTTTCATAACACTTTTTGTTAGGTTAATTACCCAACAATTCCAGCCATGCAGTTACCCTTGTTCCAATGGTCATACAATATAGGTACAGATTAATACTGACTTGAAAATTTTCTGTGATTAACAAAACATGACTCCCTAATGAAATATATAGTAACATTTAAACTACTGACATGGACGTATGACTCTGAGACTACTGGCCTACAGGGATGACCTGTAGGTTTATGTTATCAAGGGTAAGGCACAGCTTTACATAGTTGCACCACCCGCGGGTCCCAGTAAGAGTTGCCACCAGTTACAAAAATACAGCCATGGAAAAAAATAAGAGACTTTTTTTCCTGGTTATTGTTTTTGCAATCTGTGGGAGCGTGTCTGTGTAAACTGTACATGTCACTATTGTTTTATACACTATTAGTCACAATTGATTCAAATTCCAAACAAAAAAATGTTTGGAGAATTAAAAAAATACTAATACATATAAATACTTAATTACACCTTGGAAATGTTAAACTACACAACACAGTTACATTATTTTACAATTGCAACTATTAAATGTTAAGAGCAGTGTGTGCATGTGTGACTCTGTTTCATCCCATCAGAAACTGAATCAGGAGTGAAGCTGCTGTAATACAGCACATAGAAAAGCTGCTACACAAACACTTCTGCATTCACAACACATACAGAGGCATTTCTCTGAACGAAAAGAAACCAAAACAAATATGGGGAACGCTTCACCTGCAGTGTTACAATACTTAGGCTGAGAGTGTCAGACAGTAAAGCACAGTTTAAGGCTCCAAGGTTACCCTCATAATATTGTAGCGCATCCTCTACCACCATCTCAATGCAACTGCCAGGAATTACATCATGGAACTGGTTGAGCAGAAGAAGCCTACAAGGAAAGCAGTATACAGTGAATCTCAAGAGTCTCCAAAGTTCAGGCTGGGTCAATTTTATTTGTTTAGTCATTGTCTAACCTCCATAATTCCTGGAGCTCTTTAGTTGGGTATGAGAAGTCTGCAGTTTGACACAGGGCCAGGCAACTGGCCACCTCAACATCATGCAGCAACGTCTCACACTGACGATTCCCCAGCTTTATCTGTGACACGATCGTTAAATTTGGTCACCGTAAGTCACATGGGACAAAGCCAATCTCATGCTCTTAGAATTTGTGGAGTCATGATGAATCCTTTGATAGTGGGCTACAAACCTTTGCCTGTGTGGTGTAAGTGCCATTGTGGAGTTCAAGGAATAGCTCACCAGACCAGGTACACAGCAGGCTTGAGTCAGCCTCAAGTTCAGAAAACAGCTGATCCGGGTTGGACATACGGACCCTGACAAGTAAAAAAATATCAGGACAAAGCTCAGTGACATTAAACCATATTTAGTAACTTACAGTGATAAAAAAATGGCATTGGAGCTGTGCTGCTTCCACTAATTTACCGCTTAGCCATGTACTGTCTAAACTAGGTGGCACAGGATACTGAACAGAAAGTAACCTAGGGAGACCATCTGAATCCTGCACGCGATGCAGGCGATCCAGCATGAGCTGGGTGGGACCGCCGCCACCATCCCCAAAACCAAACAGCACGGCACTGTGATTTGCACGTCCCTTGTCCTTGTTGTTTTTGACAGTGTTGATAAGCTGTTGACAAAGACTGTAGAAAATGAGTTCAGTTCACCACTAGGGGGAGACATTGTTTCCTAGTTTATGGGAACTGTTCACTTACATCCTCAACTCTGCCTTTCATTTCATAAGAATTGCCTGGAGGGAAGTGCGTAATCACCTGGGAGCCATCGATGCCCTCCCAAAAAAAAGTGTGGTGCTAATGGAGTGGAAGATGTTTGTTATGTTTCAACATTATAAGCAAAAGTGAAACTCAGATCATTGTTTAAAGATTCAATGTGAGATGGTGGACGGTCTTACTGGAAATGTGTTCACAAGGTTCCAGCTTAACTTTTGAGTAAGAAAGCGAGAAATTCCACAGCCTCGCATTATCTGAGGAAGCTGAGCAGAGTAACCAAATGTGTCTGGCAACCAGAACTGTGGTGGAAGAGGAAAAAAAGGACACAACATTGTTCAATAGCTCCAATAGTCTCAAATGCAAAAAAGTAACACTTAAATGATCCATTAAATGAAGCAATGACGCAAACCTACATTACCTCTTTGCAGTATTGTCCAAACTCTGCCTTAAAGAAGTTCTGTCCCTCTAGAAACTGTCGGACCATAGACTCTCCAGACGGCAAGTTTCCATCCTGTTTCAGCGAGACACTGCGTCATGTCCTATTTTAAGCATGTCTGCAACATCAGTCTGATACCGTAAATAAGAGCTTGAAATAGAGGACACATTAAAACGTATGGAACATTTTGCTGCAGAAGCTTTTAACATTCTCATGGTTTACTAAAAACAACAAAGCAAAATAATCACCATCTCCACCCATGTGCCCCCAACTGGAACAAACTGGCCTTTCTGCACAAAGTGCTGGATCTGTGAGAACAAGCCTGGATACCAGTTCTTTACCCACTGAAACTGCTGTGCCTGCACAAAAACACATTACAGGTGTGTGTGCATATTTTATTTATGAGGTCATTCAAATTCAAACAGAAGATGTGAGCTGGATATTAATTTACCTGGGAGCAGGTAAAGATAAACTCCGGGTTTTTCTCCATCAGGCGAATCGCTGTGACCCAACTGCGGCCACATTTCCTGATGGTCTCCTCATATGGCCAAAGCCAGGCTGTGAAAAGCATTAAGAACCAGCAGCGTTGTTACACTATGGTGGACTAACACTGAAAAACAACCGAACCTAAGTTACGTAAATTAGCTTAAATATCTGTAATGTTCCGGTAAGACCTGAATCAATATGGCAGTGGCCCATGGCATGCACAACATGCTGGCTTTGCCCATTTTTCTGGCTGAAGAACTTCTGAGCCAGGCTCCGCGCTGAAGAGAAGGAACTGGGATTGGCTGGATCACACAGATTCACCATTTCATTCACAGTGAACAAAGCCTGATATCCACGCTGCTCTCCTTCACCTAGTACCTGGGTTCAAAGAATATAAGTTATTCACATTATGGAACGCCCATCAGTGAAGCCCTGATCCAGAAAAAAATGTCATCGTCTCCTACCTTAACGATGTCCACAAGCATCTCAAAGTCAGTAAGAAGCTCCTGCACTTCACGATTAAAAATGACAAGCTCGGCCTTCTGAAGGGTATACTTTCTGTTTGGGTCAGGGGCCGCTATCATAGAGCCCTGTCCGGCCCCAAACAGGCCATTGCATGCTACTTCCACGTACAGTGTGATGCTGTAACACACACATGGAGTCAGAGTAAACAAACGAAAAAACTGAGGCTGTCAATGGCAAAGGATAAAAGTGATCTATGCTGTTCGCAAATTTTTTATTTTTTCACTATTAAACGCAAATTGGGAAAAAAAAGTGAGCTGTTACGACAGTGAACATGTGCACAACTGCTTATGTGAGTGAGAGAGCAACTGAGAGTTTATGAGTAGTGCAACAGTTTTGCAGCAACCAAACTAACCTTTGAGGTTCACTCGGTTTTAAGCACTCAGTCAGAATGTAACTGGTCTTTTCTCCCTCTTTAGTCAAACCCTGTTAAAAAGAAAAAACACCCATTCTTCTCAGAGAGGTAGCTCTGAAAGGATAACTTCACTGAAGAGGGGAAAATACTTTACCACACACATATTTAACAATTTATGAGGTCATTTTTAACTATTTTTATTGGCCTATTTGCTATAAAATGTCAAAAAAAAGAAATACATTATATTTCAATGTGATTGTAAAAGCAGTCAGACAGCCTCTTTGGCAAAATGCTGTACAGAAAGAAAAAAAAAAAACATTGCTGTTGTCACAAACTGTATCTCAGAAAGGATGTTATTTAAGAATGGAAAACAAGCTCTAATGGACACTAATATAACAACTTATACAAACTGATACATCAGCACAATAGAAGGAAGCTGGTGTTCCCAAATGATGTACAATAAAAATAAATAGATAAAAACGTTGGGTTCTCATATGTCTATGAAATACACAGTGTGGTATATAATTATATATGATTGTGTGCACTGTATACACAAAGTTTGTTTTTGCATCAGTCCACTGTGTCTGTGGGTGTCGATTTGAAGGATATTAACCTGGACCGGTTCCTGGTCTCGCCATACCATCCCCTCTCCATCACTCTCCCATCTCAGATGGACCTCCTTCCCTTTCCAGGCCTCTGGTATCTTCAGGACAATTTTGAACCAGCAAGTCCACCATCTATCATAAACACCAAGCACCAGTCAAATAGGATCCTGAATACACATCCCATTTGGAGAAAACGAGGTTCAGTGTAAACTTACGTGGGTCCAAACATATCACCAACTTTGCATGGCTGAAAGTTTTGCTGGACTGCTTCATGGTACGGGATCCGCTTTGCAGTCTCGAATACTGAGATGGACTCAAGTGGACAAGTGTCTCCATAGAGTCTGAAAAGAATGAACTTTTACTGAGATCTCTCTCTGCAGGCAAGCCATAAACATCAGCAGGGGCAAAAGGGCAAAGGGCCTTGGAAGAAATAAAAAAAACTATTTTTGGAGCTCTACATGAAGCCAGGTCTGAAATGTGCTTGATATGAATGTGCTTGAAATACGTAGGTTTTCAGAAATGAACATAGTTCAGACTCCTGAACTCCCTGTTGGCACCCAAGTCCAGATCCTCATAAACCCCAGTGCCCTCAGCCCCTTCCCTCCAGTTATGAACACAGCATATAATTACGCACTGCCACTTTGTACTCTGCTATGGCCATTAGCATTGTTTGCACTCAACCACATTTTGCACATCTACACTGAGCATACGTACATATATACATATTCAATTTACTACATCCTACTTTGTCTTCATGTCGTATGTTATCTGGGATTGTTTTGTGTTCTCCGTGCATCTGGGATAAGAAACGCTTCGTTCAATCATATACTGTGTATGTGGGCTGATAACAATAAAAGCCAACTTGACTTGACAAAAAAACCCAGCAGGTCCGAACTTCAGAACAGCAGGGAAGCAAAACAAAACACACCTTCCTCTCAGGTTGCAGTCGGTGAAATACACATCAGAGATAAACTTCTCTGCACGCTCCAGAAGGGTCCGCCTGTTCTTCAGCACCGGCTGGTGGTACATGATAAGAGATAAACTGGTTAAAATGAATGACCAGGACCCCCGAGACGTGCAGGGACGAGCCTAACCTCCCGGAAGTGAAAGCGCCCTTTAAACCTGCAGTGCAGAGAGATGACCGCCAGAGGACGCTGTGGAACATCAGCTGTCACAGCAAGAGGCTGCGTGGAGGGCAAGCTCAGCTCACACTCATTAGACACTTTAAATGTAAAGTGTAGGCACTACATAGGTTTTATATGACAGACTGTAGACCTTCTCTTGCTGTAAAATGTATCAGTTATTATGGCAGTACACTTCTAATACTAACTGTTCGCTAGTGTGAGCGAGTAACTGTGAACAGTTTAGGAAACTGCTTATGCTATGGCTACAAAGACATACAGAGACGAGAACGATATAAAATACAAAGTTTAACTAAATCCGGTAAAAATCTTTAGAAAAAAAACTCAATATGAAATACAATATGCTCTATACACAATGCTGGGTATAAATACTATAGATAAGTAACTTTTCAGTGAACCCAGATGGTGATTAGGAGTATGTTATTGCATGTAGAAGATGATCTGTAGTTTAAAAATGATACTGACACAAGTGGTGATATTCAATAAGAATATTGCACAAAATAAGATATTCTATATAATGGAATGATTCAAGCCCAACACACTCTCTGGTCACTTGATCAGAAACACCTGTCTTGTGCTCCCACTCAGTGACACTGTATGAGGCAGTAAAGATGGTGGTCGTAGCCTGGTGGTTAAAACACTCGTCTATGAACCAGATGACCACAACTGCAGGTTTGGAATCCCACTTTCTACCATTGTGTCCAACACACTTAACCCTCAGTTGCTCCAGGTGGACTGTCTCTGTAACTAAGCCTTATAAGTCGCCCTGGATAAGGGCATCTGCCAAATGCCCCTTTATCTTTACATAGACGAACAGTTACAGACTGTAGTCCCTCTCTTTTGCTGTGAAATGTATCAGTTAGTATGGCAGTATACTTCACTAAAACTGCTCAAGTGCTCAACTGCTTACCAGTGTGAGAAAGTGTGAGCCAAGTGCAGACTTGCAATTAACATTTTATGATTTATAGAACGATTAGGCAATTTGAGGATGGATTATCACCCCACCTTGATTGCAATATCACCAAAATGCAGCCCCCCTTGCCATCATATAGTGTGAGTCATCCACTATGTTAAAAAATAATAAATCACCATCGACCAAACCGTTTAAAGCACTCAGATGCCTTCTTTGTTCAAAGACTGTTTCAGAAAGAAAATAAATATTGATACTGAAGAATGAAAAACAAATTTAAATGTTCAGTAATGTCATAACTTATGCAAATTTATGTCAGTAAAATAGAAGGAAACTGGTAATTCCAAACTACGTAAAATAAAAAAAATTAAAAAAAAAGAAGTTACTTTTGCCTTTTGATATGGCTGTGAAATACACACTGTATACTGTAATATTGTGTGCACTCTATTCACAAAGTGTGTGTTTGTACCAGATTCAGATTCAGATTTTATTTGTCACATACACCATCATACATGGTACGACAATATATGATGTCCTTCCAGTCCAGTGTGTCTGTGGTTGGGGATTTAAGTTCAGAAGATATTAATCTGGACCGGCTCTTGGTTTTGGCACACCGTCTCCTCTCCGTCACTCTGCTTTCGCAGATTAACCTCCTTGCCTTTCCAGGCCTCTGAAAATTTCAGGACGATTTTGTGCTTTTACAGACTGAAGCCCTTCTGATACTACACATGTTTTCAGCCACTATCCCTGATTCATCATTGGTTGTTTTCGACCACAGTGATGCTTTTGGCTGGATGTTTTTAGGTGGTGGTTGACTCTCAGCACAGCAGTGACAATGATATTATAGTGACATGATAGTATGTGTGGTGCTGGTATGAGTTTTTACACACAGCATCACTGCTGGGTTGAGAGTGGCCAACCACCCAAAAAAAAAAGAAAACTGAACACCGATAAAGGGCCAGAGGATGGTGAACACAGATTGTGCAGATGGGCTACAGCCTCTAACTGAGCAAAAGTATGAGGAAGGGTTGTCTAGGCTCACCTGTGAATAACAAACATACAGAAAGTGGTAAAATGAAATGTAAGTCCCTTGATCTTGACTGATTTTGTAACCATGTGGATCTACCTAGTTGGATGTGAGGATCCGACTAAAACCAACTTGAGTACATTCTCAAGTCTTGATTTTCCCATGAAACTATGACCTATGAAATTATGAAACGTCCCAGCTCTTCTGCTGATGTAAACAGAACAGAATTAAACTGAAGACATAAAAAAGGAGTTGGAGTTGTAACTGAATGTGAATGACTAAAATGTAAAGAGTTCCTTGAATATAAAAACATAATTGGTATTTATTGCAGTGTATCTTTTTTATAAATAAGTGTTAGAATCTGGAACTGATGTCTGAAAAGAAGTAAGGGAAAACTACAAATACATCACAAATACATGAGACTGAATAACTGGAATCACTTGCAGCCGTCTTCTGTCCCACTTTATTATCAATAGCAAATCCATTGTCATTTTTCCTTTACAGTTTCTGATTTAGAAGTCTTTCATTTTACAGAGGAAAAAAATTCTCAGTGACCAGCTTTTTGTGTTGAGGGGCAAACAGTAAAACAGTAAAATACCAGCAAACAGTAAAATACCAGCAAAAAGTTCATTTCCCTTCTCCTATTACTGCAAGATGACCTTTTATCTATGAAAGACGTTCTGAAAGTCTAACTTATGCATGAATTAAGATGAGGTACAGTTATTTTTAACTAGTAATTCTACAAAGATTTTGACTTTGGGAGTATCTCTGGATGTTGGAGGCATCTTCTTACCTGCCTCCCTCTACGTGAGTCTGATGGCTGCTCCATGAACAACCCATTAACTTGTCTCTATTTATAGTTTAAGTGTGGACTAATGGCCTAGAATCTAAAACCTCTTTCAGAAGCCAGTGGGGTGGGTGGGGGAGTGGGTTCTAGAATGTCAGATAAGATTGAACATGGGACTCAATCATGTGGTCAGAATCATCTGTTCTTTGTCCAGTTGATCCATTAGTCCCCTCCTGCGCATGCGTACTTCACATCTGTGACATTTCCATTCCCTTTTAGAAGTCAAGGACATCAGTCGTACATTATATCAAACAGAGCACACTTCAAGCTGACAAACTGCTGTCAGCGCTGCACTTTAGATCTCCTCAACACACCAGTTAGAAGAACAAACAGGAAAAACTCCTCATCAGGCTACCTTGTGTTCAGGGATTCAAAACAACATGAAAATGAACAGACACCATAAGTGACTTCATTATGACGTTCGTACTGATGTCTGAGAGCATGACATGATGTCCCAGTGTGAACTCTGCTTACAAATCCTTCGGGACAGTGTTTGCCTGAATTTGTTTAGTAATTGTTTCCTTTTCTGAGAGCAGGACATCACTGACTGTGATGTTTTCTTCCCTCTGGTTAGGGCCTCAGCTTTGCAGTGTCATGTCTTTAGAGATAAGTTTGGAGCTATCAAATTTTCCTCACTTCCATTCTCGTACACTTCATCAAATTCTTGGATGTTACACTCGGATGTGTCCTGTGCTATTATAGTATCTTTGTTGCAAAGACTTTTAGTAATCTGGGTGCTAGCCAACTGTAACTGAGGTCCTAGTCTGGAGGTTATAACATACGACTGTTGAAGTGTATTAAGAAAAGGGAAGAAAATACAGAAATAAGTACTGGGCGAGTCAGTTTACATTTGAAAAACAGGACACTCAACATTTTATTCATAAAGACTATATAATATTGCATAATATATCTAATCTAAACATAATTATAGTGTAGAACAAAGAGAAGAGCTTTGTCTTTTAGGAAACTTTTCACAACGTACTTATCGCACTGATAAATTAAAGTACACACTAGGTGACAAAAAATAAACTTCAGTAACAGCAACAACAAAGCTAAACATGTATCTTCAAAATAGTAACTATATAAGGGAAGGCAAAAGAGTTTTATTGGTCCATTCGTGATGAAATGTTCACACGATGTAAAGGACAGCAGATGCTCAAATGATGTAGAAAAATAA
>JBBIGA010000126.1:8959258-8972626 GCA_037576975.1 Alestes dentex
CAAATGATCAAATTCCCTGACTTTCCCTGTCTGGAAATGCCTTTACTGAAATTCCCTGATATTCCAGAAATTCCCTGGATTACTGTATTAATGACTTAGTGATAGTGATGGTTAGGAACATTAGCCTCATATCTCCAGCACTAAAGAAGCAAAATTTGGACACCAATGCTGTTTTTCAACCTAATCTCTATCTGTAAAACACAGTTACTCACCCAAGACAACTCTTTCAACACATTTTCCGGTTCTTAGTAAAAGAACAGAAAAAAAATAAACCACACTTATAATAGAAGTTGACTTTTATATTTGAAGTTAGTTGCTCTTCTGCTTTTTTTGTTTTCTGTTCTGCATTTGCTTTTTTGAGTTAATAAACCACTTGCTACAGGTGAGGCTGATAGAGATTAGGTCTGAAATACTTAAGTATTTCTTTAAGGTATAAAGATTAAACAAGATCTTATACTAAAACAGCCTTTCAAGTACTAATATGATGGATAGTGCTGGAATGTACCTGTTTGAGAGAAATTGTTACAGGTTGTCTAAACACTGTCCATAGCACACTTGGGTAGCAGGGCGGTGTGGTGAGAGACCCATCATAGCGGTAGTACTCATCCAGACGCACTGGCAGCAGCTCCCGAATATTGAATGCTGGCACCTGTACTTTTTGGTCTATCACATTATAGTAGAGAAAAAAGTGACGTTTCTTTTTCAAAATTAGGCCTCTGCACAACAATATACAATTATTTACAATACACAACAGTGATTTCTGCAGCTTACTGAAATTAAAAAAGCAACCATACCTCTGTACTTAATGCCATTGACATATTTGAAGAACTGTTCAAAAGCAGGATTAAACTCGCCCACCTACATTTCAAAGAAACATTAAGATACGGTACATAATACTCACCCGGACTTTAAATCTAATCCAAATTTCATCTACATACAAAAATATTCATCCAAAATATATACGTCCACACAATAATACATAGTTATATTTTGAAAGTTTAATTTGTGACTTATTTGAAAATAATTTGTGTGGGTAGGGGTCAGTAAAGTCATGGGTTTTCCAAGGTACAAATTGTGCTACAGGCATATCAAAACCTTTAGTTTTTCCATTTTTGTACACCAAAAACCTATGCAGTATGTTAATTCCATGACGAAAAAATATTTCAAATGTATTTTTTTTTATTGAAGACTTCTTGTCCTTCTCATGTAAAGTTACCATTTTGGTCATTCTGTTACAATGACACTGATTTTGGGATTTAAAAAAGTCAGCTCACCTCAACGAAAACACCCAACACAGCAAGACCATCAGACTTGTCCAGTGCCATGGAGATGTTAGGGTACTTGCCAGAATTAAAATGTACAATATGCATCTAAGAAAGCCGAGGAAGAAGAGGTTAAAGAGGAATGACATCACCTTACATTTTCCTGTTGTTCTTCATTTAGACCAACACAGTGCATGTGTTCAATATATTTCATTGCTTTTGTATTTTTTTCTTTGAACCTCCATGGATTGTCTTATTTTGGGCATATGACCATCAGCTTGCTGACGTGTGGGTGATAACTGACCTAAAAGAAGCAGGTGTTATTTTGCCACAAGGAGAAGAAAAGTTGTGAACTTGTCATTTGTGCCACATGTACCACAACAGGCAGAGAGCAGAACCCAACATAAACAATGGGCAGGATCCATGAAGAAAGAAAGAAACCTTACAAATTCCTGACCAGCATTGTAAAACGATGGATTACTGGCCCCAAAAGCAGAAAAAAAACATGCTTCTAAAAGTTGTAGAGGGATTGTGTCAGGCAAGACAGATTCTTTGATGCAAACACATAACCAGGCACTGGAAAAGGTATTTATAAACTGGGTGTGGGCCTTGGGAAAATGGGGGACAATTTCACTACTTCAAGGAAGTGCTCATTTCAGCATCACTCTCCCCTTTCAATTCAGAATGGCTTCAAGAGCTACTCTGACAGAAGCTGCGGTCAGGAAGCCAGGGAGAAAAAGGAGGGAAGAAATGTTTTTAGTGTTTCTGGAGTGAAAGGAACATCAAACCACAGGATGCCCCTTCTTTTCCCTGAGAAGCGAGACACTGGGCCCTTCACCATCCAGTCACGAACCTCTACCGCTTCTTTTGTCCTTCTCAAGGACCCATAGCCCTTTCAGAATTGCAAACTGAGGTTGAGGACAGTCATCCAAGCCTTTACATTCTGGTACAGTAGGGTCTGTTCCTTTTATGCTATGGTGACAATATGGAAGCAAATTGTTAATAATGAAAATTGACTTCTAATATTGATAGAGCCTAATTCCAATATTAGGGAGAATTGTTAGAATTACTTTGCTGACCACTGTCAAAAAGCCAATCAGTCTGAGTCACAAACCCTCCAGCTCGGATGCCCTCTCAGACGTGTTTAAGCTTTGATTAAGCTACAAAGCATTTAATGCCACAAAATCCTTATCAAGTAAGCTGAACAAGAAAACTCTACATCTGCTTGTCATTGCTTTTTTGCTATACTGAGACTTCATATTCTCAGATATTATCATAGTTTGGTCAAATGAACACACTTTATTAAGCACAAAGGCCTCCCTTCACTTTACTGTTATTTGTTTGGCTAATAACAGTTTAGCACTGCCGGTGAGGTTTTCAAATATGTCCAGTTATATTTAGTGACAAGTCTCAATATAATAAAACACTCAAAAGGTGTTAAGAATTGTTGTCAGGCCACAGAACATGATTTTAAGGGGCATCTGAAGTGCAGCTCAGAATAATTCTTGACAATAAGACAGTACATCAAATTGTATATCACAAACATTTGGTCTCAGAGATTGTATATCACAGACATGCAAGTGCCTGTTTCCTCAGTCCTAAATTGCCCTGAGCCTAAAATCAGAATGTTACATAGCCTGTTGGTGAAGTGTAAGGATGGGTTGTGATGGAATCCAAGCCACAAGACCAGACACCAAATGAGCAGTCAATTACGAAGTCTAAATGTGCCATAACCTTTTTTTCTGCCCTTAGGGTGTATGCCACTAATGTATGCCAACTATCTGAAATTCAATTTGCTAGCAAAATCGGAACACTGACTCACACAACCACTTGTCAAAGTACCTGCCAAAATGTCAATAAAAATCTTATTCCATTCTGTTGTGTGTATGTCTGTGTGTCTGTGTGTGTGTGTGTGTGTGTGTGTGTCTCACCTCAGCAGCAAACTGTTTGCCATTGACAGTGTGTTCAGAACCAGCCAGTACATTAGGAGAACCCCAATGGAAGTGAAGCTGAGCTGCTGAGTAGCGATACGGCAGACCAGAGAGGTGCAGGTGGGATGGCAGGGACAACTGCACTGTGAACACAAACCCCACAAATGGCAAGATCAAATGAAACCCTTTTGCACTGACATTTGTGTCAATGTCAGAAGTGTGCTGTCTACTATATAATATATGTTTATTTACTGGAAAGATTTTACTGGAAAGAGTTTAAAGATGCCCTTAAGACAAGACACTTCAGGAAACACTGATACCTAAATTCACAGATACAGAGATGTCTTGCATTTTGTGATAGTTCAAAACATTATTGAAGTGCTCATTGTTTCCACCATCTGAGCTCAAGTATAGAGAAGGGTCTTGATGCTTGTTTTCCAGAAGTGTCCTGAGGGATGGCAGCAGTTCCCGTCGAGTCGAGTTACGGTGTGGATGAGATGCTGGTCCATTTCAGGGCTTCTAGGCACGAGGCAGAGTTTAAGAGATTGTAGGAGTGGAATGATGTGGGTGAAGACAAGGCAGGTCTGGATCAGATGAAAGGACTTAATGGTACATCTAGTAAGATCAACCAGCAGTGAGTTGCAATAGTCCAGGCTTGAGATGGCAAGCCTAAGTAGCATCCATTGTGAGAGAAGACTGAATCCTCTTCTGTGTTCACACATCTCTGTCCACATTACAGCATAGTACGCAGAGCATCATTTTCAAATGGATCACATTTAAATGGGTGAAATAACGCTGAATTGAAAGGACTTAGGCACAATGTAGTATTATGGATAAATGTGCAGAGACTTGGTTCACAGTGTTGGCGTTGCTAACACCCCACTTTACAGGCCTCCTTTCTTTCTCAGAGGCTTCTGCCAAAAAGTACGCACAACTACAACAGTGAAAGCAGTAACATGGCAGTTATTCTTAACAGCTTATGTTTTTTCCCCCTATTTTCTTTTGTTGGTAATTTTCTAACAGGCAAACCGCTCCAAAAATAGATAATTGGGTTATGTAAACCCTGCGAAGAAAAAAGCAAAGAAGCAGGATAAATGGGTCTGCAAATGCAAGTGTTAGACTATCTGTTAGTTTGCACATATTGAGGAAAGGTTTAAGTAAATAGACTCTTAGAAATACTCAGACACTTAACTGGAGTAAACCATTCAAGACGATCATTTGCAGCCTTATCCCTTGTACTGTTACCCTGACCCTCCCCAAATCCTGTGCGTCTGCTTACGACAGACCTCAGTGTGCCTCTGCCCTCTCAAAATACCACCAGCAACTGAAGCCACAGAGCTGCTCTGAGATCAGTGTCAGCCATACAGCTGTCAGAACAACCAGCGGTGCTTCGTCAGCATCCCTGAGGCACGCACTTCTCATTGTCAGCGGCACACACTTAGGACCTCACCTGGCAAACTAAGCAGAAGCGTCTGTCTACTCCAAGACGACTATCACACCTATCAGAAGAGGCAGTGCTGAGGCAAGGCACAATGTGCTGAACACCTGCAGGTCTGTCAGTCTGCATCATGTATTCACAGGCACAGTTATGTCTGTGGCTGAACAAAACGTGTCTATGCTCAAAAAGACGTCTATGGCCGCAGACAGGCCAAAGCAATTTGCAAAGTAAATTCCCATAAAATAGATGTTAGAGAAAGATATCATCTGTGGTATTGCGTATTTTCTTTAAGGTCAAAGTTAATACTACGTTTTACATTTGAATTACGGCTGAAAACGCAACTGGGGCCCTTAAGAGAGGTGGCATGAGCTTTGTTGTTTAACAGATTACCTGTAGCATGAGTCACCGCTAAGAACGCTCCATACTTTACTTGCCCAAAATATGATCTGGTCGTTGCTTCTGCGTACATGGACGGCTATTGTAATAAGCGGGTGATTACAGAAAATTGCTGTGGTCCACATGCAAAAAAGATCCTCCTGTCATTTTCTCCATGTTCAGCTAGAAATTAGCCTTGAGAAGAAAGACACATTGTGGCTAATACACGTGTGCCCATTACTTTACCATCAGTTAATCCATTAGCTTTTCTGTCTCTGCGGTCAAAGGGTCTGGACAGTTATTTTACAGGCGAGCACGTTTAGAATGAAAGTGAGAGAAAATAAAGTATTACCTTATCAGGTTTATAAAGAACGCAAGATAATTAGAGTAACACAGTGAAATGTGCTAAAAACAAATGGCTCTCACCAGAGTGGCCATTGTTGCTGAAAGTGAGCTGCTCACTGCTGGACAGGTTGTAGTTCTGGAGCTGGACGGCGTGCAGGTTTGGATCATATCTCAGCATCTCTGGCTGGAAGTTTATGGGAGACTGGAACGCTCCTCCACAGTATGGGAAGTGCTTGGGCCAGTGGTGCTCTCCATTAGGCCCTAAAACCAAAGACAATGAACCAAAATACTACTTAACCTTTGTCAGAATGCATACATTTTAAATGAACAAATTTAGTCAGCTACTCTGACTGGGCACTCTTTCTAAAACGCTGTCCTTTCGAACTTTGTCTTAGCTGAACTTTTGAATTTTTTTTTTTAACCCATAACCGCTTCTTGGATGAAGCTCAAGGCGCCTGTTCATACAAATGTTTACAGTATGCCGCCCTGCAGAAGGAGTGCCCTCAGAACAATGCCAGTTCCCAAAAAACTGCATGTGTTTTCTTGTGAATGCTTCTCAGGCAGTCCACAGAGGTTTCATCCAGTCTACTGAGAGTGTGCATATGAAACAATCTTGTGTAGAAAAGTATTATTCTAAACAGAGGTGAGAGTTACGTGGCTTCAAGTAGCAAAGTTATGTTGATCCAACCTTTGTGATTATATGGAAGACACCTTGAGAAACAAATTCTACCAGCATTAGTTCACAAGCAGCCAGTGTCAGTAAACTGTAGTTAGTCATGTGGCAGAGGGAGATCAAGCTTGCTGTCCAAATGAGAGGCTTGTGTAATTCAATGTTTACCCAAAAAAAGAGCCACGTAATGCAGGACAAACCATTTTGTCTGTCTAAGTGGTAATGGTCATCTTTTTTTAGGCCCATGCATTTCCCTACCAGGAGAACCAATACCACAAAACTTCTCGTACACTGATGCAGTCATTGGCAATATAGAAACAATTGGGGCTATAGTTTCAGTAAGGGAGCGGGGGGGTTGGTGGTGGTGTCTCGTCATACATCAATGAAAGCAGCGGTGTCAGTGATGATTGGAATGGCATGATTATATTTGGGGACATTAGATATTTTTATTATTACTTTTGAAATCCAGGCATATTCATAAAACTTTCAGGCTGAGATACTCACTCGCAGTTACAGCTAAATTATTTTAGACAACAAATTAAAGAAAAGAACGGAACCAGTTTGATATGTGCTTCCAACGTGCCAATTATGAAGGCTTCTCCTATGTTACATAACGCTATGCTTACTCAGTCCGAAGCTGAAGAAAGTGGCTATGTGAGCTTTGCAGTGAGGGCAAAGCTAACATTCTCCCCTCACAGACTTGTTCTTTTTGAATGGCTTCTGTTAAAAAGTAGACACAGGTCTCATTGCCATAGCTGTAGCAGTAAAAGTGGCCCGTAAGTTACAGAATTTTATTGTTTTTCATCATTCTATTTGTTAGTAATTTTCTAAAAAGCAAACAATGTCAAAACTAGATGATAAAAAGGGATTTTGTAAAGTCAGCAGAGAAATTATAAGAGAAGCAGGTGACCATGAGGTGCAAATAGGTCTGATCATTAGACCATGTGTGAATTTGCAGTTTTTTAGGGAAGGTCATCCAGTTAAAGGGGGGCAAGCAAGCACTATTAAAGCAACATGTTCTCTTTGGTCTTAATTACTCCTTGTCTAGTATATTTGCCATTGTAATTGGGATCAGCTTCAGCACTGTAAACACATCTACTTCTCATGGCTTATTGCCCTTTGGCACAAAGAGACAGCACTGCTCATAGCGAATGGCACTCCGCTACATAGTCATGGTGTCATGAATTCTGCGATTCCTACGCATAAGCAGAATTGTAGGCAGCTCCTCAGTCTAAATGTGTAGCATTATGTCAGCAGCTTGAAAGACCAGGACTATAACAAATATATAGCAGTCTTAGAGCTCAAAAAAGTTTCATTAAAGCATACTGTGTTGCCGGTAAAATGCCCAGTTAAATCTTACAGTCATTAGGTCAATATGAACAAAGTGGCTGATTTAGCAGTTTAATTAGCTCAAGTTTATGAAGCCACAAGCTACTTGCGTGTTTTCTGTAGACTTGCTTTTCAAAAGTCTCTGGGCAGTGAAATTTTATTCGACCCCCAAGCCTGCGAGAAAAGAGGCTTTGACTCATCTGGAGTCAGCAGAGAACGCCAAAGAGGCCTCGGGGCGAATAGTCAGAGAGGACCACTCAGCTCAGCTTAGCTTGATGAGAGAGATGATCCCCCCAGTGTGTCTTTTAGGGAAGCTGCGGTGGACCTCATATCAGTAGCACGGCTCTGGGAACTCATGTACACTCTATGCTAGGAATAAATGATAAATGATACTGGGAAAAGTCACATTGTGATACGTGTTTGTACTAAATATCGAGCCAAAAAAAACCTCCCTCATAAACTATTCTCATATGGAGTTAATTACCAGTCTAACAATTGAAATTGTGTGCTGAATGCAGCACTCAATTAAACCTCAATTAAAACATGGGGAGTAAACTTCAGTGTTTAAATTTGAAGAGTGTGCAATAGTCAGGCAGCACCAGAGTATTTTAAGGTATAATAATATAAGAGCAAGTATATGAGACTAAGCCAAAAGGTCGTGGGAACAATAAATTTCTCAAAATAAAATCAAGTGTGGTTTCTGGAGAGTTATTCAGACCTCAGACGGGGAACTATTGCACCAGTATCAACACAAATAATTCACTGGTGATGAAAAACAGACTATGCTTATCCTTAACTATGAGTAAGCAGAAAATATATGGTGACTGTTCATCTCTTTCATTTGCCCGGTTTCTTTTTATACATGTGCCCATTGAGCATTATAATTCAGTTAAGACTGTGTGTTCTTGATGGAGCTAAAATGTAAAACATAATTTAGCAAGAAAATTACAAGATGTCACTTCGGCTGTCTAAATCAGTTTCTAAATCAGACTCTCAAAAGCATTTGCTGCCCTGGCTTAATTTATAAAAATGATGGCTTAGCAACATTCATAGGCACTGTGTAACACAGAAGGTGTTGCTGATGCAGCCTGTGTACAGAAAGCGTGCTTGTGGCTGGGTCAGAAATGAGATGACAACCATGGTATGGATAGTGCTCATGTCTTAGGGGCCCAAAGGGTCAAAGAAAGATTAGATCATGTAGCATGAAGCCCCTGTAGCCCCAGGGCTCCTTGTTCCTTGATAGCTGCCAAACTAGCGCTACCAAAATAGTGTGAGCGTCCACATTGGCATGATATATTGGCACTGCTAGAGATAACAGTAAACGTCTTTCCTATAAAAAGCCTGATGCAGAGGACCATGGACCAAGTCTGCATTTGTTTCACTAAAGTGGCAAGTAGTCAACCAGGAAATTGCATCAATGACAGAATGAGTAAGAACGCTAATTATGAGTGCATCAATGACAGAATGAGTAAGAACGCTAATTTTATGAGTACCTTCTTATTAGCATAATGTGCAAAAAGCCAAATTTGTGTTCATTCGTACAGTGACGCTTAAGGTTCAGTAAAATCATTTCACATTTTGGGTGAAGTGAGGCCAGAGAAGAGAGAGGAAATTCAGCAGATGTTTTCTCATCTTTTGACCCTATATTCTGCCCCTCTGCTCTACCACTGACCAAGTGACCTTTTGTGCTGAACAGAGAGAGAGTGACCACTGTATTTGCCCTGCATGGTACAAAGTAGATCACTGTTCTCTTATTACTGTACTCAACTCAAGTGAGGTCAAATGTATTGTTATTCTCAGCAATAATTTGCAACAAAATCACATGCAAAGACAACAAGCCTTATAACAATCCACTTACCATTGTATGTCCACTTTCCACCTGAAAGAGAACGAGGAACAAAGTCAGTTAAACAGTTTGGACCTGAAAACTGCTTACTAACTGAGAAAATGTTCTTGGAAAGTTCACATTCTTTTAACAGGGATTTCACTATTTCTGAGATCTTTCTGCTCATTTGGGCTGACTCATGCAGTGTCCTAAATCAGCCCAAATAATGCATTCCAGTACCGCAGCTCTCTTTCTGGCTTCGGTCTGCTCCTCTGGTCAGTGCCAACCTATTTCAGTCAGCTCTGCTCGCAAGTTGTGTGTCTGACACCCAGTCTTCCCCACAGAGAGATTATTGGGTATCCGTAGAGAATGCTTATTCTGAGTCCAGGGAAACCGTCCTTCCACTCTAATTCAGTTCTGCTAACACCTCATAAAGGTGGAATGATATTTTGCTTAAAATGCACACAATCTGCCTCAGCCTCTCTTGAAAAAAATGCAGGCAACAATGTTCAGCATTCAGGTCGTTTTAAAAAATGCAGAGCTGAACAGTTTTCTTAATTGCCATAAGCAACAATTATATTTCTAATATGAGCTCCTTGACCAAAGGTCCAGACTACGGGAAGTGATAAAAAACCTCCTCAGCAATTTAACCTACACACCTTTTCCTTCACAAGCCTCTCCCACTCAAGGTCCTGTCTGTTTAGTCTGCAGTTGCTCTAGCTTCCCTCACCTGCAGTCTAACTGTCTAACTGGGCAGCACTAATTTCACACAGCTTTCACTGCTCTTCTAACTTGATGCTTCCAAGTCCTTGTCTGCACAGCAAAAAAAAAAACAAACAAAAAAACCCAAAAATGTTCACACACTCAACTAGTTGCCTGCCAACAGTTTGGTACCACATAGATTCCCGTTAAGATTTAATTACACCCCACTTCATACTATTCTTTCACGAGAACTGCCTTTGGACCTTTTGCATCGTTTGCATCAGACTGAACGGCCGCATTCAGTCCCTGCATCCAAAAGTGTTACTCCTGTGTCTCTATGGTTTGTGCCTACACCTGTTCTGTGAAAGTAACACTAAGCAAACCCAAGGTGGGATGGGGAAAGGGAGACAAGCACTGAACAATCTGAATTCAGTTCAGCTCACAGCATCAAAATGAGATCATTCCAGTCTATAGGTAAAACAAGGTAGCACATGATAAACACACAGCACAATATCAGTAAAAACAATTACTTTAAAAGGAGTAAAAACTGATCTAATAAAACAATCACTTGACAATCACTCAGATGTGGTAAAAGATTTTAAAAAATGTCTTACCACTGGAGGACATGGGAAAGGCTATCAGGATCATTATTAGCCGAGTGAAAGGCATCGTGGCCAGAATCGTCTCCCCTTATCAGACGAAGAGAGACCATAACGGTGGAATCTGAACTGGCTTTTATACTAAGCATGGCATGTTCATTCTGTCGAGCCGTGACGTCACCGCAGTGACGGAACATCTCCTCGGAGCCCGAGTTGAGCCGGGTCTGCAGCCGTGACTTCATACGAAGACGATTACAGGCAGGACAAACAAACTCACAGCTGCACCCAGGAGGAGAGTTTGGAGAGATCTTCAGGAGGGGGGGCACTCGACCGGGGTGCACGTGCTGCTGTGGAGAAGTCTGGAGCGGCTCGAGCTGCTGGTCTTCAGCATCCTCGTGTCCTAGAGAGCAGAAACAAGGGCTGTCCCGCCTGCTCACTTCAGTGAAGGTGGGCGTTTGGGCCAGGCTACAGTGTTTCATACAATTTCACTCGCTTTAGCAACTTTAGTCATAGGCTCCATCATTACAGGATAGGGATAAGAGCTTCCAAGAAAAAAAAGAAAGAAAGAGAGAGAGGAAAATACTGAGGTTTCTGACGAAAAGCGGGCAGCCGAAGAAAGGAGAATGAGGTGCAGAGAGTGTGAACTGCAGAGGGGTTTGCCCACTCGGACAGGGCTGCAGCCAGAGATGGAAAGGGGGGGTGTTTTATGAGCCTCAGCTAAAGAGCAGAAAGAGATTTAATCACTCAGAACAGGTGGGCTGCTGGTATCTGGCCAAAGAGAAGCCACACCGAGTAACTGCAGCTGAAACATGAATAAAGGTCACCCTTCGAGCAGGCGGTCAGTGACATGTTACAGTCAGTCAGGAGAGAAATCTGAAAGGCTTTCCTATGGAGACACACATGATTTGCTTGATCTGTTCACTGCACTGCTGTTTGGATGGATGTTCTATCAAAGGAATCATTTTTATTTCCTGCTCAAATGGCTGTGGTGAGAAGGAGCAACAATAAAACGGTTACCTTGATACTGTATGTAACTGATTGTACTGTTTATTTAATCTAGTTATTCAATTCAGTTTGTTCAATGATTGTGTATGCTTAATAATAAAATATTAATAATGATAATAATAATATTAATTATATATACACAAACATGAACACATACATATGTATATACAGTAAATATATATATATATATATATACACTCAGGCTTGCTTTACAAAAAAAATTAAAAAGTCAGGACAACATCAGCTGGTGTGATGATTAGAATGAAAGTAACTTTGAAGGAAAAAAAGAGTCACAAAGAGACAAAGCTCTGAAGTTCTAGGTTCCCTCGTAGGCTTGTCCCCTGCTGCCATTGGCCTTGTCAATATTCAGAATGACAAGTGGTGGTTGTAATTACAGGGAGGGGAAGAACAAACTATTCATACAGAAACATACGTTACATGATAAAGGTTGTCAGAGCATTGTAAAGTGTGGGCCTAAGTGTAATTCCCTGAAATATCCAATCAGATAGAACTGTTAAATGAATATGTTTGGCAGCAGTAGATTTGTTAAAGCTGGTTTAGTCTTTCTTCCTATTCGTCAAGTTTCAGATTGTGTACATATCACAAAAAAGTACAAAGGTCACAATGTCCTCCCCTCATCCACTGTAATTTACGAACCCTCATTCACTTCAACTACATCACCACAGATCACGCCACCATGAGGGATCTTAGCATATGTTTGTTCATTTTTGCTGTATTCTACTCCACTAACGGACAGACTACACAGCCATGTAAGTTTGTGACTCTTTTCTTTAACATTTTTTAAAAAGAAAGCTTCATTTTTTTGTGTCATATTATTTGTATTTGGAAGGTGTTGACCAGAAACACTGTTCAGTAATTGATTCGATATTTTCTGATCAGTATCTGACTTATTGATGTTACAGTTAAACACATAAAAGAAAACAGGTGATCAGATTAAGTTTGTATAATTTTATGTGGAATGTTCTTATATATATTTCTTTATTCATTATTATTAAACCTCAACTTGATAGTACAATATCCCATATGACTTTGAACCAGTAATGAATATATGGGACACTCCCACCAATATATGGGACTCAGTAAAATGGACCTTGCCTTTAAAGGTCTTTCAATGAAAGGAGTGACAGAAAAAATTGCAAGTTTCGATTTAAGTTCAAAATGTGGAGAAAGTAAAATGGATGAAGTGAGTAAATTAACTACAGACAAAACATTTTAAATAAGAGAATGCACTTAAATGTACTGACACCACACAGCACTGAGAACAAAGGTTGCTGTTTGAACAATTTACAATGTCACAATTCCCGCCCAAACCAGGGCCACAGGTTCTTATCTTCCATAAACGTGATTGTGCTAAGGAAAGGCTTAAACTAGTGTTTTCCCATCTACACAGCACTGTCTTGGATTTTCCACATATCTGTGTCACACCATTAGCTTATGATTAAGTAATTCATTAGCTGAATTAGGTATGTCACAAAAGAGAATCCACAAAACTTCACAGTGCACCAGGTAGACTACAGGACTGGAGTGTGTCCAAGGTCAAACATAGGCTACGTGTTATATATGTAACATGATATATAGGTAGGAAAGTGAAATGTTTTATATTTCTGTAATGTTGTAATGTAATGTAATGTTTTTCATAACAAACTGTCAATGTTTACCCAACTAAAAAAGTCTTACAAAAAAACAGAAGGCAGAGGGTATTTCCTAACAGAAGGCATTTTAAAAATAGTGAAAAGGATGAAGATTTGTCTGTAAAGTACATTTTGGTGACATATTTCTAGACACAGAGCCATTACACTGTTGATTAGGACTCATCTGATACAGCAAAGAGCTTGCTTTGATTCCTTTGTAAATATATCTAAATAT
>JBBIGA010000126.1:9004738-9019142 GCA_037576975.1 Alestes dentex
GCATAACCTCTCTCTCTCTCTCTCTCTCTCCCCTCTCTCTCTCTTTCTCTCTCTCTCTCTCTCTCTCTCTCTCTCTCTCTCTCTCTCTCTCTCTCTCTCCGCCTTTCTGTGTTCCTGGGTGGAATGCAAAGGCAGCTGAGGCCACAAGCTGTTTTTGTTTTTTTTTTTTTGAGAAATGTTGGTGGGAAGTCACGTTGTAGTGAGCCTCACAGGCTGAGCGGAAAAGGAGGGGGCTGATTTATGTCATCCAGGAATCAGTGCTGCTTTTTTACACTCCTACAGCCATCGTCATTCCTATCACATCTCCTGTGCACTGAATCTCCTGAATATTTCAGAAGGCCTTTGCGTGTCTGTGTCAATTCATAAAATTTTGGGAACACATGCACATGGAGACACGCTCCAGTGCCATGAGTGCACTTGTTCCCTGTTGTAAATGAACTTACACTGCTGTAAACGGTCTCTGTGGGTACATGTTGTATGTGTAAACTGTCCTCACGCACACCTCACAGGTGAGGGCCCCACAGCTACAGGCAGGAAGGGAGGGGCTTGTGATGGATGGAGAGGGGGGCGGTTGACAAGGGCAGAAACGGAATGATTGCTTTTAAGAGCCTACTTGTGAATTCTGTGTGTTTGCACTGCTGTGAAAAAATGCATAATATTAGCATATTCCAGGCATTTAATTCCATTCCCAAAAATTGCCGAAAGACTTCATCAGAGCAATGCCACATTTGTTCCCTAAAGAATCTTTCGATTCTCTTATATTTTATCAGTGTAATCTCTGTCTGCTGAATCTGTAACATACAATCGCAGACCACAGACAAGAATTTAGATAGACTTCTTTCTACTTAGAGCCAAAAACAGAAACTCTTCTAGCTAATGCATTTTAAATCTTCCCCTGTTTTCCTTGTTTCCTGTTATTTTCTAGGTACTGGGAAATGCACTGAAAATATTGACCATTGTAAACAGTCACTACTGATTCAACATACAGGAATGAGGTTGAAAAACCCCATAAGTCTTCATGTGAGATCCACTGAAAGCTTCTTTAGGCAACCAAAGCTAGCTTTTCCATGGCATTTCCAAGGTATAGAACTGATTGCCAGTGTAAATTGTGACGAAATTCAGTGTAGGGGATATAAGAACTGAACAGATGTACTCAGTGTGAGATGGAAATGGTTTTCCAAGTCTGATAGACCTCTTTAAGCTTTGATGAATCTCAGTTCGACTCATGGTGTTCCAGGTCTGCTCTCTGGAATAAAAGCAGTCTAAATCAAATTGTGTACCTGTCCCTCGAACAAGATGAATTCTGCACAAGATTTGTGCAGAAATTATTAGGCCAGTAAAAACATAGCCACGGTTCTGAAGACACAGCCCACTTGTCTGGCGGAAACAGTGAGCAGATTTATATTCATAAGGGCAATGCATAAGGATTATCATACTGATTAAGTGATGATCTTGTGATGTCTTAAGTGTCGTACCTTTGTGGAACTATGCCTCTTCACTTTAGGAATAAGGAGAAATCATTGAGTTCTCGATAGTGTGTATAAGACATAAATTAATGAAATGGAAGGTTGAAACCAAATACGCACTAATAAGGCACATATTTTGAAGCAAAGTAGTGCTATTGAGTGCGCAGCCACTTAAACTGGATAGATCAGCCTGACAGCACCAGACACAACAATGCAGAGCAGTTTGACAGGTTTAATAAAAAGCTTGGCTTAATTGTGAATATTGGAAATAATTGTCACCGGTTGTTCCAAGCACATTTGAAGCAAACAAGCTGTGACAACTGTCATTACCCTGATGGTTATTTTCTACAGCTATGTTTCATACAGTTTCAGTAGTTTACTCTCTGTCTTGTCTACTTGGATTTCCTTTTGCAAAAAATGCCACTTCAAGCCTGCCGGTCATTTCTATCACTGCTCACTTTCAAGGCCTTATTTCCAACATCTGTGTCCTCGTTTGAAAAGCAAATGATGTTGAAGAAATCCTCTAGGCAATAGGAAATGATAAGCAGACTAATCGATCCTAATCAGCTGTTATGCAGCATGCAAAAGAGAAAAACATCACATACTGTTTAAAAGCCATAAAGGATGATTTGAATCAGTGTTTCTCAGTAAGAAAATGAATTATATTAGCATTTTATGCAAACCACTTTCCTGGTGTGGTGTAGGCATATGATGTTTTCTTTCTTCACATAGATTTTATGATACAATATATCTGTGATGCAATACAATATTACCAGTATTGTACATAAAGTACTAAAAGATACATTATAAACATAATTTAGTGTTTATAGTGTTTTACACTGTTGATACTAAGCTGCTAGTAGCCAACAATGATTGAGAGCTAGCAACCACCAATAAGTTGTTTTTTTTTTCATGTGTATAATGCTAACCAGTGGCCATTCACCATCAATCACTGTTAACAGCATTAGTACAGTAGAATTCCACAAATAACAGATAGTTATAAATATTTTTTAAATGATTTCCTAAGCAGTGCCCCACGCATCATGCCACTCCATACATGAATAATAATAATAATAATAATAATAACCATAAAAATCAACATGCGTCATTGCAAAAAATATTGTATCTGAAAGTTAGGTTTTAACTTGCCAATTTGGAATAATGTTGTTGTTTTTGTTAATTAAAGCACACATATTCCTGATTTCATGGGATTCATTATAGCCTAAATAATGGATGTTGGATGAAACAGTGCAGTTGTATCACTAATCAGCTCAGAAGGACTAGAAATGATCAACATTGATTAGTAATCAATAAACTGTGCAGACTGTGCAGTTCCTGATGTCACGCTGGCACACTGGGATCAAAGCTGTTAGTGAAATTCTGCAGAAAGCTTTAGTGCCTCACGTTCGAGTTTTCGGGACTAAAAGCAGGCGAGGCCTTTTCGTTGCACAGATTAGCTCTGGACTGTTTGTGGCATTTGTAAGTGAGGGTCTATGTGTGTATATGTATGTGTATCAAGGACAGAGAAGGAGAGAGAGTTAGTGAGTGTATGTATATGTGTGTTTATGCTTGTGTCACTGTGTGTATGTGTTGTGTTGAATTAAAGCTGGTTTTGGTGCCGGTGTTTGATAGGGTGAGTCTGGCATGCAGAAAGAGCTTCTCTCACTCGGTGGAAGATCAGATGATAGAGGCGAGGAAGCTGGGGGTAATGGAGAGCGGAGTGTGTTTGAGGAGAGGGTTGAAACAGGGGGAGGGTCAGAATGTCCTGAGTCGTGAAACATAAAACCAGCAGCTCCCTGCAGGCTTTACAAGCCATATTCCAACAATACAGGGCCATACAATGAGTCTTGTTTTGAGGACACAGGCTGTAGGCGAGTGAATTCCTGTCATCTCTTGCCTAATGCTGCTTTAAAGAGCTGGATACAACTAGTTCTCCATGATGATCATGCAAGAAAATAACTACTACTACTACTACTACTACTACTACTAATACGACACCTTTGCAAATAAAGATAACACAAGCAGCTCTTGGCCTGGAAAAACATTTAATTGGTATAGAACCTACATGACGAGCAGGTTGTTGAAATAACCATCCATTGATTAGGTTTCTCTGGGAACCAAATGTTTTTCTTCAGCAGTATGGCACTGTTCCACCAGTGAATATTTAAAAGTGTATTACAGCCATTACTTCTATTGCTAATCATCAACATAAGTACTGTTATTATTATTATTACCAGTAGTACTAGTAGTAATACTAAAGAAAAAAATATTGAGAGCCCCCTTTTTCAAGAGAGTACAGAAAGTCTAGTGAAATGTAATGCAGAGTGGTTAGGGGGTGTTTGGGGCTGGGGTTGGGGGGGTGCCGTCACACATTCAGGATGAAAGCTAGAGCGAAGGTAAACGTGTTATCTGATCTGACTGGTAATTTCAGACATCCACAGGGACACACATACGCACACACCAATTCAGGCCCTTTCTCCAGATCAGGATGCAAACAAGACATGATAGCAGACACTGAGGCTGCAGTGTCATCTTATACCACTCCTCATATAATTTAATAGGCTACTTGAATGCAGCGTTGTCTAGAAATCCCTCATAGACCTTATAACAGAGACAGCTTTTGTTCTGCTTTAATTAGAGGGCCGGTGACAAATGTGTACGTTTGTGCATGCTATATTGCAGACAATGGAAGTCCTGGATTCACACCAGATTGTGATTAGTCTGCTACTTGTGCGTCTATAATTGACTGTATCCTCACACTGCACTTGCAGCTGTATCTCGGATCTGTATCCTAACACCTGCTCAGGTGCATGTGTGTGTCTATGTGAGCCCATTGTGCCCTTGTTTATATGTGTATCTGTGTGTGTGTGTGTGTGTGTGTGTGTGTGTGTGTGTGTGTGTGCTTCTTCTTACTGTGGGGGTGTTGCGCTTGTGTGCAGGTGCTGTGGAGGCTTTTAATAATGCACAGTAAGGCTGGATGGAAGCTGCTTGCTGCTGGTGCTGAATATTCCTCCTTTCCCTCTGGATTGCCCTGTCAGTTTTCCAGCCTGAGGCCAAGTTGCCTCAGCGATCAGCCTACTTGCCAATCACCCAACTAATGGTGCAACACACTCACACACCAGTCTGAAAATTACAGTAAATACTGTAGTGTCAGCTACCACGTCCTTCTCCCACTAATCATGAATATAAACTGGACGATTTTCTCTGTTTATTCCTAAAAATTCTGAGCCTTTTTCAAGTTTAAAAATTCCACATTATTTAAATGTATTTTTAAGAGTGTAATTGCTAAAACAAACCCTGTTCTTGGGTCCAGATGATAGAAATAAATGATCACAAAAAATTACATGCATAGTCAAGCTCACTCCCACAGTATCTTTGCTAAACCCCTTGGAGATGTAGGCTATACAGTCAGCTCTGGCAAAGCAGTATCTGCTTTAAGAGAGATTGGCTCAAATTCTCTGGTGTTTATATTTTAATCCTTTCTTGGTAACCTGAGACAAGACCCTCGATCTTATCCTCCGTACTGGAGCAGACAGCCCTTCTAAGAGCCAGACACACAAAGCTTGTTCATTGAGGGGCTCTTGCACGATCACGTGGTGGGCTGCAGGGTGGATGGAGAGTGTGTGCAGACTTGTGTGTGGTGTGTGTGTGTGTGTGTATGTGAGTATAAGGCCATCTCAAGGACAGGCTAGCTGAAGACAGCTCCAGACATGCATATGTATACACAATCATACACACAAAAAAATACCACCAAGAGGTCTTTGAGTGAAGTCTTAGATGAACCACTTTGGTTCACTAGGTGTTTATAAAGAATTGTGAGTGTGACGCACCTTTTAAAAGTGGAAAGAAAGTTCACATTAAATTCACAAAAAATAGGTGTCTCTAGTTTGAAACTGTTTTCAGGACCCACGGAAACAGTCTAAAAGCACAGATTGCTGGGGCCTGCAGTGTCCTGTTCATCTCATGGCTTAAATGTGGGTAAGAAGACCTGTTCAAGAGATTTCAGACCCTGGGTCATATGTTTCATCTGTTCTACATGGATTTACACACTGCCCCACACACTGCCCCCCAGGCGCGGTGTTCCTGACTGCCCGCTGCTTCACTTGGTGAATGGGTTAAATGCAGAGGAAGAATTTCGTGCTGTTTACACTGTGTGCTGTGGTGTGTTCACGTATGACAGAATGGTCACTTTCACTTAAATATAGAAAAGGTTTCACCCACTGGCATTTAGACAACTTGTCACACAGGATATGATTGCATATATACAAAGTATGACGGGGCCTCACTCAGCCTTGCCATTTCCATGGCTGACTGCATATTCAGTGTGGAAATGTGGAAATAAGGACTAAATTGCTGCAATCAGTGATGTTGGAGTGTAAGCTGTAGTCTGAGCAGAACATCAAAGTAGCCTGTCGACCCAGCCTGCCTTGCTATGTCATTATGCTGTAGCACTCCACAGGGAGCAAGTCACTGATGATGTGGACTTTAAAATAAAACAAAACTCTTTTTTTGGATGGTTATTTGCTCCAATTTAGCTATTTCAGTTTGCCTCATGCTGTTCAAAAAATCTTTGTATTGAATTTTATATCTGCCGGTGACTCAGAAGGTGACTACATTATCTACACATTTTAAACAACAAAAAAGTAAAAGGAGAAGAACACAATCCCATCTTAACGTGATGACATTGTTTGTCCAACACAATGAGTTCATCCAACAGAGAGAATGTTCCATTCCTATCCTAATGACGCCTGGAACAGTCATTAATCTCCACAAAGTCAATGTACTCAGCATTCAACAGTCATGGAAATACAAAAGTTCCAGCTCCGCTACCACAGGTCATACTGCCCTGTCTGATCTCACAGATTAGAGATTAGGCACAAAGCAAGTCTTTATCTCATGTCACTCTTTCAAGAAACAGTCACTTAACACGCAGTGATGTCTATGATGAGAACAAACATCACACACATGCCACAAGCCGTGAAGCCAAAGAAATACAGTGTTAAGGAAGATATTCTTTTTTTATCTATTATGTTATATATATATATACACATTTGAATACTACAGATGAGCCCTAACCCTTCAACGTGATGTTAAAAATGTTATCCAGTTTAAGAATTCTTCCTAGATCATAAACATTGTACATTATTTATGTACAAAGATATCTTTATATGTGCAGTATGCATATGTAATAAAAAATAAGCACATTTTTAACAATAAGATTTTTTTAACAATAAGAAATTTTAACAATAAGAAACTTTTTTAGCTTTAAAGACTGGAAAAAATGACACAATCAAAATTTTATTTTCACATTTCAATTCTGATGGTCCTTTAAGTGTACAAAAGCAAACACATACACCCACACGTCTATATCAGTACAAAGTGACAAGCTGTGAAGTTAGCGTGTCATGCTAGTTTCCCCTGTGTGGTACACATGTGAAACTGGCATGATGTGGATTTGGTGGAATAAACAAAATGATCATAGCAGCAGGCTTATCATTTGCTGCCAATGTCTGTAGCTGCCAGTCTGTGCCATCCTCTGCCAGTGTGTGCAGCTTCTTCCTTCAGCAAGGCCTTCAGATGACCTGGCAGAGGCAGATAAGCCGGGTGTCACTAAACTTGTACACTGATTTGAAGCCAGTTTTGCAGTTTCTTGTATAGATGAGGCTAAAATGTGGATGCAGTCACTAGTCCTGGATCGGTGTGATGGCGTGAGTCTGCCTTGGAGGCACAGCGCGTGGGTAACCTAATCCCAGTGCTGTCTGTTTCCTGCAGGGGAGGGAGCCAGGGGATGCTTTCATCTCCTCGTTATGATCGCCTGGATTTCTGCCTTCGGTGACACTCTATGACTTTTTTCTTGCTCCTCTAACATGCTGTATTCCCCTGTTAGATACAGACCCAGTACTTGACAGACAGGGCACTATGTTTGCCCCCAGGGCAAAATCAAGGTTTGATGATACACAATGTACCTTGCCACATGGTGTCTATTTACTATATTAGACATGAGGAGTCAGTCCAGTGTTAAATCAGTAGCTCACAATTTGATAGCACCTGAGAAGAAAAACCCATACCTGAAATCAGGCAGAAAAAAAATGTGTTTATGCATGGGTGTCTGTCATGTTGTGTGTGGTGATCCAATAATTCTGATTTTAATTTCCCAGTGGTACTCAACTAACTTCTTTTGGCCCGGGGCACAGGCAAAATGAGAGGCGAGTGCGTACAGAAGTGGGGCTATCGCTCCCTTGTGGGCCGCGGGACGGGTCTATTTGTGGCTCTGTTTCTCTCTCTCTCCGTCTGTCACAGCATCCATCATGGCTCTCGCTAAGGCTCAGCCCCAAAAGCACAAGAGACAAAGGAGGAACTGGAGCACAGAGAGTTGGAGAGAGAAAGAGAGAGAGAGAGAGAGAGAGAGAGAGAGAGAGAGAGGGAGAGGGAAAGAAGACATTGTTATAAGTCAGTTAGTGACAGGCTTGATATAGTCTTGCTTTGGACAGTTCATTCATACAAATAAAGCTGCCAACGCTGAAGCGATATCCCAGCTCAGCCACTTTTGGTTCTCAGTGTGGTTTATGAGGACCCCTGTCCGGCACATTTTCTACAACACACCTGATTCAACTAATCAGCTACTTAACAAGCCTCTCTCCTTTCCTGAATTGAAGTGGGAGTGTTACAGTAGGGGTGAGGGGTGGGTCACGATCAAGACGGAGAACCACTTTCCTAAACAACTTTTTGTAATGAATGATTCTTTAAAAACACTTAACTGAAACCATTCCGTTTGGAACACAGGGTGGTTCTTCTATGGCATCACTCCAAAGAACCACTTGTGGTTCCTTGACATTTAAAGGATGTAACTCATCTATACATGAGGGGATGAATGAAAGAGGACAGAAATATTCAGCAGATGGTGTTCGTCACAGTGAAATATTCTTTCTGCAGGAGTCTGCTCAGGGCCTGTCAGCAGGGTAGAGGGTTTCACTCAGATACATGGAGTTTCTGAGTTGTTTCGGACTTCTGTCTAGTGTGGAAGCCGAGATGAAGGTTTAAGAGGGGAACATGGTGTGTGTACTCCATGACCACTCCTCACTGAACTCCACACTGTCTCTGATGACTAGCCCTGCTGACGTGATTGAAACAGGACGGGAAGACGACAGAGCAGATGCCATGTGAGAACCTATGTGGGAGGATGAGTGGAAGGTACACTTGCCAGAGACAACACAAGCACACGGGAGGCCTGATGTAATGAGAGGCTTTGATCACCAGGGCCTTTCAGCACCCCGCTGCTCCTCAAGTCTGGTCTTATCTGAGAGAGCATAAGTGACAAAGAGAGACAGAGAGAAGGGCACACACCATGTAAGCACACAATCACTCCATACTTGCTAAAGAATATTCATGAGGACTAAGGATCCTCTTGCAGTGTCCTCATAAGAGCCTCTTCTCTATGTTATAAACTCTTCTCTCAGCGCCACATAGCTCATCACTTATTCCGTTTCCAGTGTCAGTAGTAATTTCTAGTTAAGAGAGAGAAAGGGATCTTTGCTATTTGAGTTAACGCAACTAAACACGCAATGACACCCCAGTGTTACTCATAGGAGAAGAAACAGGGGCAAAGTTACAAGAAAGTTTTTTTACGCAGGCAAAACACTGACTCACTCAAAGAGAGTCAACAACACTCACAAAATAGGAATTTTAAACTTTTGCACCATAAAAAAAGGCGTAGGTCTGAGAGAGCATGTATAATATGCATGTGTGAAGGGCCATTCTTAAAACTAGAGGTTTATATGTTATGTGTTATATTAGGTAACATTATGCACTATTCTGTAGCACAGCATATTGCTCAGTCTCATTGGTATAATATTTAATATTGTTTAACGTTATTCACATGTCAGTGTTTCCAACAATACCCAAGCACACATTACGCAAATATACTACAAAACAACTGGACCCTGTGGTTCTCATCATTCCTGACAGCTTGCCTAACTGCTGAATTAGAGGCTAACAAATACAGCCAAGCTGGCATTAGTGGGTCAGATTAATAAAGACAACAGCAAGTCTACATATATTTATTCAGAGACAAGTTTTTACTAGAGCTTAATGTAATTGTCAAAACCTGAAGGGCAAATCTCCTTTCACAGGGTCAGTCAGGTTGAAAATTCACATTCGGTACTTCTCAGCCCACTTCCAACTTTTAACAAGTTTTAACCAGTAATTCCTCTCACTTTAGTTCTAGACACTTTATTTCCCCCTACTTTCATTACCCTAAAACCAGTGTTTAATCTGGCATGCTGGATTCACACACATCATTCACAGAATTTAGCACCAAAGTCCATTAGGCCCACTCTGGCATGAAAATGGATGCTCAAGAAATAAACCAGCACTATGATTCTGGAGAGCACAGATTTAGCCCAAAAGACAGATACATTTCATTTGTCAATCTAACAATGATTTTAGATCATATGTCGCCTGTTTAGTTGTAAGAGGAAACAGATGAAAGGTGATGGTGCCCTTATTTATCATATCTCATATGAGACTCTTCTGCCTTGCCTTAGTCATTTGAGCATGAATTCGTTTATTAATAGTTCCTCCTTTCTTACGTAGTATTCCTACTGTTTTTTGCCTGTGTCCATCCAAAACCTAGCTGATAAAATTAATGTTCTTCATACCATAACCATAATGGTTTCCTTGTTTATGCATGTTCCCCCTTGTAATGATGATCACAAAAGCTACTTGAGCGCTAAAAGCCCTCCCTTGAGCGCTCTGAGACAGTACTGAGACAAGATTGAGCTGTACGACAGCAGTGCTCTGAATGACTGAATAGTCAGGGGTGCTGCAACCCGCCTGGCTGCTGCACACACAGAGACCTCGGCCACAGCTTCTGTTGTAAATATGATTAGTAAACTGGAAGTCATTTTTCGACCCCCAAACACATACTTAAAAACACATTTAGCAGAATGTATTTTTCAGTGTGATTATTTCTTCTAGCGTTAACTGTTAAAGTGGCACATCAGCGCCCATAATTGACAAAATGCCCCACTGCTGTTACAAGCACCGCGTGGGAACAGTGCGTTATGAAAAGCTTATCCTGGCTAAAAATGTTTAGGATTTTGTTTAAAGGCACGGCTACAGAAATACACTTGTGAAAGCAGTTAATCTCAGAAGTTCATCTTAATTTTCTTCTGACAATCGGGTTGCTGTATTACTTTATTTTATGATACATTTTATTTATCCATGGTGTCATGATGGCTGTTATTGTTGCTATGTGGTAAATTAACCTGCTGTTCTCTCAGGTTTTGTGCAGCTTGTTGGGAGACAGTTAGGTTTGGATTAATTTTCTAGAGCTAGAGTCAGAAATGTATGTGGCTCAGACAAAACTTTGTTAAGCTTGGGTCAAGTTCTGGCTCATAACTCTGAACAGAAGTTATTGGACTGTAGTTGGGTTCAGGCCTGCTTAAAGCTTTCAGTTTGTCTCTCTTTGTGAGGACAAAGAAGACAAAATAAGGTAAGGTGTCTAGACAGCTAGATGGCCACTTTACTAACTTTAGCCTTTAGCTTGTTGTCCTCCTCATCTGAGTCATTTTTGTGTTTGACTTATCCATTCTCTCCACTCCAGTGATGATCTGAAGATATCATTAATCTTTAAAGTAGACATATTAACTATGTGTCTTTCTCACTTAAAAAAAATGATACAAACAGCCCACTCAAAAAAATCCACCCCAAAACTACCATGGCACCTCTGTAGCAGACAAATAAAAATGTTTCTAATGGCTTCTGAGTGTCGCAGCTGTCTATGCATTGGCCATTTCATTGAGGTTGTGAGTTCAATGCCACAGCCATCTATGGTCAGTCAGTACAGACCATCTATGGTCAGGAGCCCAACTGGCCCATCCTGTCCACCCATCACTCAGTACATTATCTACTTGCATTGCAGACATGCCAGTTAACTCTTTGAAGTATGTTGAGATGTTTATTGATGTTGTATTCACAGTATTTGCTGTGCAAAACCCCTCATATCTTTCTATTTTGCTTTGAATCACCTTGTTTTTGCAAAAATAGTATTTATGCCTTTCAAACTGTCTTTTCTTTGGCATATTGAGTAGATTTACTTAAAGAAATGGGAACAAATGTTTTCCTGTGAGTAGTGCATTTAAATTTAAAGGACACCCTAGAATCTGACTCTGCATCACCACACACACACACACACACACACACACACATACACACACAACCAGTTAATAGGATGTCATACATGCACTGTTACATATTCTTTCCATGTTGTAAAGGAAACTTGTTAATTTGACATATTGTCATTTATAGTTGTTCGCTCAACAACTTTCCAGTGCTTAACAAGAATAAAAATAGGTGGCTAGGTGTGGTGTGCAAAGACACACATACATGCACGTAGACACAGACACAGACACACACACACACACACACACACACACACACACACACACACACACACACACACACACACTTCCTTTCCTCTCTGTGAAAATCTCCTTATTTCTCCCTTCCCTCTCTCATTCTCATTCTCTCTCTCTGTCTCTCTCTGTCTCTCTCTCTGTGTCTCTCTCTCTCTCTCTGTCTCTGTCTCTGTCTCTCTCTCTCTCTCTCTCTCTTTCTCTCTCTCTCTCTCTCTCACACTATTGTAGGTGTTTCTCTTTGTTGGGCACTGGGTCTCTGTGACCTGCGATTGCTGCTATTGCAGGTTTTGATGTTCCCTTAGTCAAACACACACACTCACACACTCACACTCTCTCACACACTCACATTCACACACTCACACACTCACACACACACTCACACACTCACACTCTCTCACTCTCTCACACACTCACACACACTCACACACACTCACACACACTCACACACTCACACACACACACAGGCCACTTATTATATCTGGATAGACCCAAAACCTTGAGCAAACTGTCCTAATTCCGTGGAAAGCACAAATTAAGAAGCTTTAAATCGGCCTCTAAGCAGTAATTCTTCTGTTTCCAGGTGTGATTTTGTAATATTTTCATTCAAGTCCCTCACTCAGATCGATGGCTTTACACAGTTTGCACAGGAGCCCAGATCCTTTGCACAGTGCCGTATAAGCGTATGTGCAGCATCACTTTAGAGAAACAAAACCTAAGAGAAAAGCAGCGTGGAGCTTTGTCTCCTGTGCGGCGTGATTCTCCTCGATTTTCTTCCAGGCTTTCTGGTTGACCTTTCAAAAAGAACTATGCTGTCATGCGTATGTGGTGTTTTCAAAAATGTGGCCAAACGGGGTCATCATGCAGAATTATTAAAAAAAAACAAAAAACAGTAAAGACCCATGTGGAAGAGGCGCAAAATATGATTCTGTGTTTGATTATTAAAATTGATATTACACATGAATGCTTATGTCTGCAAATATCCAGAAGGGGGAGCTCTTGCTGATTTTCTCGGAGATTTAGAATTAGTGGAAACGGCATTCATGCGTTCATTATATCTTACATTACTCCTGGTAGAAACATGTTATATTATTGAAGATCATGAATTTCATGAAAAGCTAGACACTGCTCCTTCAGCAAAACACGCTCGCCTGCATGATGCGCATCAGTATTACGCAGTTATATCAATAATGTCAGTAACGAATTGGTTCATTAATAAATGTGTAAATATCTAGAGGCCGATGACGCCAGCCTGTTTAATGGTGGGAGAAACACTGAGGCGCTGAGCGGTTAGTGCTTAGGTGCTTACATCATTTCCTACTGACTTTTTAAGTACAAACATCAACTCTGAAATGAAACACAGGCCCGTGTATAATACCTGTAATTAATTCCCTCTCTCTCTCTGTGCAGCGTCTGGTGGAGGCGGCGGAAGAGGCTCACCTGCAGCACGAGGAAGATCCGAACCTGCAGGTAACCCCCCTCCATCGCCATGGCAACGCCAGCCGCTCACCACTTAGTGAATTGTCAATAAGTGTCGGGATCGCAGCTTTAAATGGGGGACAAAAAAACTTTCAGCATCTTTTAGTACATACTAACGCAGACACTGTCCCCGAGGGACAGAAGAGAAGGTCAGGGCTGTGTGAGTATGTTTACACTGGATTTGCGCTACACACACATTCACTTCCTCAGAATCCAGCACATAGTGTTTCAGTTTACACTCAAAACTGCCGTTCTTTCATCAGCATTATACAAACAACACGCGCCGGTCACTCAAGCTTAAAAGTTCATCTGCTGTTATAAACAGTATCTTACCTTTTCTCCTGTTGGGCTCGACTTTCGACTGAACCAAAACAAAACATGTCTGTTCATTTTAGTTCATTTTTATGTGACAGAATCATGAAAATTGTTGCATGTAAACCATTCAAGTGTTGTAACATTTGTATTATTTTAAGTTTATTTATTTTAAGTTAAATCAGTGGTACCCCCCCACCCCCACCCTCGTGAAATCTTGGTACATTCAGCCATTATTTAGGACCTCAGGAGCTCGACTGGGATCTTTACACATCAGAGTAACTACTAAAATAATTCGGAAATCACAGAGTCAACCAATCACCTTTTGATTTCCAGTAGGTGAGACCAAAGCTCTGGGTGTTCTAGATATATGAAGTTAAGATACACAGACTGTGAATACGAGCCATAATTTAACATGGTAGCATAATTAACCATTGGTAGAAATTGAATAAATTGGTAGAAATTAAAATTTAATTTACTCTTTACTGCAAGAGTCACTGTACAACTCCTATAAACAAGGAACAAAGTATGTCTGTTGCAAGCTTCAAATACAAATGAAATGTCTGTGTTTAGTACAAAAATGTTCTTGAACATCATTGGTAAATTAATGCTAATATGCTGTTTGAAATTAGGGAACCCAGAAGAATTTGGCATTTTTTTTTTCCATCGTATTTTAACCACATTTTGTCAGTTACGGTCCGAACTGAAGCCGTCGTTGCTGTGGTTGCTCTA
>JBBIGA010000126.1:9019242-9031084 GCA_037576975.1 Alestes dentex
AGAGAGAGAGAGAGAGAGAGAGAGAGAGAGAGACAGAGATGTGGACAAATATACAGAATCATCTTTTTACTAGGGAAGGAAATTTCTATAAAAACATTAGATATGTATTTGCTCTGTATGTGGAGTTACGTTGTATATAAATCATTAAAGTAAAATCAATATTGAGATTTGCAGCTTCTTGCAAAGGATCAATGTGGAAGTAAATGATTCAATGCAGACAAAGCTCTCTGATACAACTATTGGAATGGATACTGGATGAAAAAGGAGTTTCAGTGTAAAGGAGAATGTTCTTTGAAAATGAATCAGATCCTGTTCTTTAAATCTGCCTGTGTTGAGGTGTGCTGTGTGGGAGAAAGTGAAAGGTCTGTGCTCGTGATGAAGGATCCTGTCATCATGCAGGAGGAAGGGTTAGATGCAGTCCTCAGAGACGCTGCTCATTGATTAATCGGGCACAAATCTACCGTCACCTTCACTCTGTTTACTCTCCCCTCAGTGTAGACCATGTTTTAAGGAACTCTGTGATCCCTGCTGAGGGACCACAGATTCTTCTAGTGAATCATTCGCCAGTGAACGAGTGTGAAAAAAAAGCAAATAGCTCTAAAGAAAGAGTTCATTGAAGAATCGTTTTACCAGTGCTTTTTCATTGCCAATGGTTTATTTGAAGTGCCTTTTAAAAAAGGTTCTGAAACATGGTGAAAAAAAAACAAAAGCTTACAAAAGCCCCTCTTTTTCAGAGAATGCTGCGTCACGCTGTTACACTGTTCCCATAAGTAGGCTGTAGTGACAGGAAAGGAAGTGGAGAGGCAGAGGAAGTGCGCGAGTGACTTTATCATCATCTGAGTAGCACGATACCAGCGCCTGAAAGGCTTTAGTTCTGTGGAAACTTCAAGCTCCCTGTCGCCTCGTATCCTCGACACAACAGGTTCATCAGTGAAACATTACCCAAAGTGCTGAGATGAGAGGGTTCTCTAAAAGGGAATGGACTTATGATTCAATGGGACCTAAAATTTCAAGCAGTTACTTGTTACTTGATAACATGAGGGCCACGTCAAAGGTTAAGTGAGAAGGAGCAAAAATAGATGTTCCTTTGACCTTACTAGCATTTTTTAGGGCTCGCTGAAATAAACACTTTGCTAAACTATTTTGCACTAAACCAGGTGCCAAATGCATGGTTTAAAGTTTCTTACTCCCTTAAAGCTTGTTGAGATGAAGTAGCACTCTCCGTCGGAGGCCAAAATGGCATAGAGTGCCTCAATCCAAGACAAATCTCTTCATCAAACTCCCTATGTTGAACCTGCCAGAAAGGCTGAGAGCTTTTGGCCGAAGCAGTGCTATGCTTCTCAAATGTGGGAACGCACTACCTGCCAGAGTCTAAGAGAAAGACAGATAGGACTAAAGACAGAGAAGAAAAAAGATTTGAACCTACATAAACCAACACCGCCTTTTCACTGACATAGAAAATTGTCTCGCAGCATCTCTCTGTTTAGGATGAGGAGATTAATTTAAGGCTAAAACTCATATCTGTGTGGACATTGCTTCCATTGTGACTTGTCTGTTCAAACCAGTTAGGGACATTATCTCCATGAATGCTCCAGCTGGGAAGATCCACAAGCAGACAAAGGCACTCTTGACGTCGCCACAGGGATGAATAGAAGCACCACATTTTTTTATGGACGTGTCAGAGCTTACACCTCCTCATGTGACCTTTGATCAGTGGCTCATGTGACATTATGAATTTGACTCTGCATAGTAGACAAATTGAAATCATTTCCCTCACAGTTTGTTTTGCCCTCATACTGGTGTGTTGTTGCCTCACTTTGTGTGCAGTTTTCTCTAGCAGCTTATAAAACTGCAGTAAATGTTACAATATTTGAAACTTAGCACCCTTGTATTTTTGGGATTTTATTTCCACACTATTTTGGGACTTTGTTTTCATATTCTCTTAAATTTATTTTATAAATGTATAAAACTTGTATTAATAAAAACCCCTAAAGGCTTTTTTTTTCAATGTTTTTCATTATTCTTTAAGGTCATAATTCAGTGGATAGTGTGAATTCAGTATATAGGCAATGTTACAATACAGTGGAATGGAAGCAAGAGAAAACAGCTCTATAGCATGTTAAACCTTTTACAAATAGTATACTTTGCATTCATTTGATTTTTAGTCATTTATACTTTTCTGTTTTACACAAAAAAGAAGCCCTGAACATTTTTACAGAGGTTGCATGTTCTGTTGACGTACTAAGGCAGCTCAGTGTTTTGTGAGAAGAATTGTCCTATCAACAATTCCTCTGTAACAGTAGTGGGCTCTTGTGTATTTAAAGCGTCAGCAGAGCCTCATATAATGTGCGGTCACACGAGACAGAGTTTCAGTTGGAAAAATTGGACTGGTTTTAACATCTGAGCATGCTTCCAGCGATAAAGGCTACATTTTCTTCAGCACACACACGCACACACACACACACACACACACACACACACACACACACACACACACACACACACATATTTGGCATGGATCCAATGACCTCAGGAAACACCACCCCTCTTTCTCCTCTACTAACCACTAGTCATTTCTATACAGTGAGGTAGGCTAAAGCTCAGGGGCTGCTCTGTATGTGGCCTGAAACACCAGTAAGAACCCAGAAACCCTGTTCAATCAGGGCTCTCTGCATTTAGGCAAAAACAGAGCCTCTATTTGTCACTACTGGTTGAAAACAGGAAAGACCTCCAGCTTCACACTGTACTTTTTATCTGGGCACCTGGCCTAACATTTCTGGCCTTATGTAATCAAAAAATCTTAAATACTTATTCAATAAGTGAGATCTAATATTCTGCAGCTGTGTTCATTTATAAATCTCTATTCTTGTGGGTTTGCTTTTTTACTTTTGCATGCAAACAAAAAAAAATCCATATAGTAATTCTGTAGTAAAAAGGTTTCTTTTAAAAGTAATTTTATTTGTTGAAAATCATTCTCATTGGTCCATCTGACATGAAATGCTCACAGAATGTAAAGGACAGCTAGTGTTTTCAAATGCAACAGGAAGAAAGAAAGAAAGAAAAAAGAAACAAGAAAAAAGAAAAAGAAAGAAAGATAGGTCATATAGTTTTACCTGGTGCATACATTTGAAACAAGCACGACTTTAGTGTGCTCAGGCAGGCATTTGGGCAATCATTAACATGACAGCATGACAATGGCATGAGCTGCTCAACAGACACAAATCACACTAACCCAGCCTCGAGCGCACAAAGAAAGTGAATGAATGTTAGATGAGCTTAAAAATGAGCAACTGCAGTGGATCACACACTTTTTATATTCATACTGACATGATCTGGCAAATCTGGCTTTAAGATCCATCCAAATCTTGTAAAATGTACAAAAAAGCAAAGTCAGCATAGGGAAATGAGCTGCTCCAAGCAACAAATATATGAACATTATAGGCAGTGACATCTCAAGCTGTTTCTCTTCATCAGACAATAGATGTTTTTTCCCCTCTGTTTACTGTTGTGCTTTTGCATGAGAAATTAAGTTTGCATTAAATTACATCCAGTGAGGAGTATCTCTTAAAAATGATACTGATCATTCTTTGGATACACATATCCATATTATTGTTGAGTAGATATTTAATTGCATTAATTATATTCATATTACAGTTAGTAGTTGCACAGCTTCTTAATTGTCAAAGTGATTTGTTAAGTTTGACTATTTACCCACTTAATCCATAAGTAGTTATGGCCAACAAGTAGCTGAGGTGACAATTAGGAAGTTAAACTGAAGGTCAAGCATGACGGAAAACTGCATTTCCTTTACTTCTTCTCAATGAAAGAGGCTGAAATGGCCACATGGAAAATAAACTGCAAAAACCAGCTAAATTACATGTTTTATGTGCTGCCACAAAGCCCAACATGCATCTGCCTTTTCAGTCAATAACAGGTTTGTATAAGTATAAGAGGTTATGTGGAGTATTTCAGCCTGCACAGCTTTTTGAATGCGGCACAAAATAAGGCATATTTTGATCTTAATTGATCTTAATTGAATATTATACCACATACCCAACCCTACAGTGAACTCAAGGAAACTGCAAGAGAGTGGCGCCCTCATAGTTTACAGCTGGCCCCACTGTTCACCAGAGTTCTGACTGACAAAGTTGAGTTCAGCGTTTTTTGCAAGCATTTTTGACACTGACCTACACTTTCCTTATTACAATCTGCATATTATTACCACCTACTGTGCACTAATTTGAAATTATTTCTTACCTCTGGTCTGAAACCATTCCATTACAGTTTTATAACTCTCTCACAGAGACTTTTGGAATTACAAAATAATTATTTTATTACTTACAAAGAAAGAAAGAAAGAGAGAAAAAAAGAAAGAAAGAAATGATAAAAAATACAGCTGGTCTGATGTGGTTGCCTACCACTCATATTTGCCTGAGCTAATGACTGCATGGGCAGAACTGCAGTCCATCTAAGCAAACCCAGTAGGCTTAGATGTCAGATATGTGTTTTAGGAACAGACACATATATAATAAATCCAACTAAGGCACCAGATATGAAAGCCAGAACTTAGTTAAAGATTAAAGCCCTGTGTGATTTAATGCTCCATACCTCAGATCAGTGGGACATTCTGCGGAGGGCTAATTGGCAATGTTAAACCACTTGACGGGCTGGTTTTAGTGGATGTCTGTGGAATTCGGGTCTGTTTACAAGATGGATGAAAGGTGGGGGTGGGGTAGAAAAAGATTTCCATCCTCACCTTGGGCAGCCTGTCCAAAGACCAGCCCACCCGGCTGCACCCTCCCCCACCCTGTCCTGCTCTACCTCACAGACAAGAAGCCTGTTAGCATGCCCATTTGTGCTTGACCTAGTTAGTTACTGTTCTTGAGAGGGGGCTGGTAGGTAAACATGAGAGAATGTCCTCCCCCTGGCCTTTAAAAGGGGACCTGGAATTTTCCACTGATAACAGAGCCATTCTTACAGCCCCCAGCCCACTGCGGTGTCCTAACACATCAACAAATGCTGTTGATATATGGATGCCTCACTGTGCTGTTCCCAAAACATACTGTTGACCAAACCTAACGAAGCCAAGGACACACAGAAGTTTATCACAGTGTTAGGCCCTACAACAACCTGCAGCAAAACTTTATCTATTTCGACCAAAACGGCTTTTCTGGGTATTTTACTTTGTGAGTGACGTTAATATTGACTGCTTGTTGCCAGCAGGTCCAGGCTTCTTTTCCTCACTCTTATAATTTCAGAATTACTTAACCAGTTTACACTGGCTTCCATGTAGTAACAAGCAAGTAACAAGCTTTAGAATGTAGTAACACTGGGATTTTACGGCATTACAGTGCTGGCTAACAAGCCATTTCAAGTCCTAATTGTTCAAATAGTACAAATGAGGAGGCGATGGAAAGCACATCATAGTGGAGAACAGGGGTTAAATTGGGCCAGAGCTGTCCACATGCCAGCCTCCCCAACCCCCAATCACTTGCACAGAGCCTCCCACCAGACAAAAATCCCAATTTAACCCCTGAAGGTCATTGACTGAAATTCCAGGTACAAAAGCAGGCGCAGAGTGGTGTGTGATGTAGACATACATATGGTGTACATTATCAGAGACGGTGTGTGTTCCTAGCTGTTAAAGCTTAACATTCCCTCAATACTCTCATGCCTTAGATGCAGTAAAGCAAAAAGAGGGGTGTGTGAGCATTTGCATGTGTGTGTGCATATTTGCATGCATGTGTGCACTCATCTTTGCCACAAGAAAGGGTTGGTTGAAAAAAGAGCAAGGAAGACAGATAAGAGCGGGATTCTAGAGAATAGGGCGAGAGAAGGGTAAGAGTGTAAGAGAGAGAGACGGAGAGAGAGAGAGAAAGCGGAAATTTGTGTGCTGCTTAAAAAGAATTCAAATTCTGTGAGCTAGGAACTCATCACGTCATGTGTATGCAGGAATTAGCTCAGGGCTCCACAGGGCTCAGCTCTGGATGCACCCACAACAGCACCAGATCTGTAAGCCTTTGCGTCTTTTGGATCCTTCATGCTCCCTCTACATGCCTGCCAGGCTCGCATAGCTCTAACACCTGTCTCTCCAGCTTCTCCTCCTTATCTAAGCAGTCCCACAGGTCTCCACCAAACCCTGCAGTTATACGAGTGTCAAAAAACATATCTCCAGCATTTTCATTGCATTTGAAAATGTAGTAGTATTACTTTTTGCCTAGGTTTATTGTTGAGTTATTGTTCTTAAGACGAGTTATTCAGTAACTGCTATCATTTATTTCGTAACTATAATGACACTAAATTGAAGATTGTGTAGTTTTAAGGTTGAGTAATAGAAATTTGCACCCAGGCTTATGGTTTCAGCAACAGAAGTGAAAATTTTGCTTTGCTGTACTATTCAAATGTGATAACCATATTGCATATTTAGCTACTTTTTAGCTACAAATTGCATCTTTAGTTAATTACATTTGCATTTGATTTGCAATCTACACTGATGTTATGTCAATATAAAAATGATTGAAAAAAGATTGTTTTCAGCAAAACCATCAAATCTCCTTTTTTTACTTATAAACACAAATATGGTATTGATTGACAATTTACAATACATTCTTCTGACTGAATTTCTCAGCTTGTTTCAGTGATTAGTCAGAGGTAACTGATATAGACGTATATTGCAGCATGCCTTTTTATCACTAAAGACGACTGCAACCTCTAACTGTATGTTCATTTTAGCACGTGACAGAGCAACAGGTCACCAGTCTGACTGAATGAAGCGACAGTCTAAGTTATCGGCTCAAACAAATTGTCTTATCAGAAGTTGGACAGTTTGCTCTTGGACACTCTCACATAAGACACATTTGACTGTGCAGTTGGGGTTAAGGGGTTAATGTGTTCTCTATTTTGCTTTACAGTGCCGTGCATGTACCTCTCTGCCATGAATGTGGTTTTAGGCCTAAACATTGTCTCAGGAAGCAAAACCATTTCATGCAATTACTTTCTGTGAGGTAGCTTTTCGATGTAATAAACTCTTCAGATGTCCGGTTTCCATCACCACCACTGTGAGCAATTCTGACTCCCTAAGTTTCTCTAGAACAGGACATTTTGCATCAAACCACCCTGAATGACATTGTTTACTAACTGTGTTTATCTTAATGACTTAATGACACAAAAATTTTGATAAACTGGAATTCCCCTTTAAGGGACTGCATCCCTTTAAAAAAGTGTCTGAACTTTGCCTGAGTGATGGGATGCAACGTGTGAAAGGAGACTCCAGTTTGGCTGCGCTACCCTCGAGTCTCAACTGTCTTGCAGAACCCAGAGCTGGAACTGGGCCAGGTGCTTTTTAACTTCGGAAGATCAGGATGAGTTCCAAACCAAAGAATTATAGCCCTAATGTGGGCCTCTTGACATTATGCAAGTGCATGAGTGTAACAGCCCCCCAAAAAAAAACAGAGAGAGAGAAGGGGAAAAAAAACCTTATGTAAAAGCCCACGTTTCTCCTCGTTTGCCCAGTGGGGAGGGGAGTTGGAGCTGCTCACCTGGGGTGGAGTGGGAGGGCATGCGTTGCCCACAATGACCTCTCCTTGCCTCAGCAGTGAACACATCACAGACGCTAGTCTACATTTTACATGGTTTGTTTTCTTTTGGAGGTGAGTTCCAGGGGAGTCTGTGTGACTTTGGCTCTCTGTCCCTCTTCACCTGTGAACCAGATAGGCATGCAGAGAGCTGGCTCTAAATCCCTGTTCCTGTAGAGTGTATCGGTGGTGTTTAATTGGAAGATGCTGCTGCATCTTGTAGATCCTTCAGGGCATCTATGAGATGTCCACGTTCAGTCATGTGATAATGCAATTTTATTCACTCCCCTGTGGCTTTCTCCTGTCTGCTGATGACACTGGGCCACTTGCTTTTCCATCTTAAATACACATCACCATCAACACTGGACAGATTAGAGTCTAATGTTTACTAATACTGATTAAGTGACTACTTACAATTCAAGCACAGCGCTGGTTAATCAGGATTAAATGTTTTTCTTTCAGCCTATTGCTTGACATCAGCCAACAAAAGCAAGATGTGTCCTTTCCTTGAGGTGATAGCACACTGTTATGTTACACTGGGGGCAGTTTTTTGCTGTGGTTGTATAATCAAGTTAACATTAACATGGAGGTAAATGTGTTGTCCTTTCCATTCTGCCTACTTTTGATTAGCTACAACAACATCATCAACCTCAATTGTGTAACAATAGTAAACTGAACATTGTGTAGTGACTCCAACCTAAAGTCATTAGTCTGAATGGGATTTTTGCCAACATTCTATAAACTTTGCCTAATCTCTCAACAGTGTCTCTACAGCACAGAAAACACAAAAATGTGCAATACTCCCGGACAAGTGTTGGGAAATATGGCAATGTGAATCATCCTGTGAAGGATCTTGTAAAAAGTCTTCCGTATTCTATTCGATGTGCAGCGAACACCAATTACTAATTCACTCCACCAGAATGGTGACTAGTGCATTCTGTTGGGGATGGTGTCACTGTGATTGAATTTGAAGATACACAGAGGGATCGAGGGTGATCTCAGTGTGGCACTCTGATATTAACTAACTCATCTTTTCACCGCTGAGACTGCAGGAGTTAGAGTGCATGGGCTTGTACTGCTCTAATTGATCGGGCTTTTGTCAGACTCTGCACTTTTCGCTCATGAACAGGCTGCTTCTGGTTATAATTTGAGAGGACTGAGGGGTCAGCCCCTCACATATTACACACATTATTCAGTTATTAATCTTAAGACTTATTACCGAGTAACTATGAATGATTAGGTGCTTACTACGAAACGAATATGTTTCACATTAATGTCACAATCTGCTTCAAGCACCAGTAATGTAGTCATAAAAGTGCGGAGCTGAAAGTCCTTGCAGTTTAACAGCTAAGCTAAATGTAGATATCAATATGCATTTTTTGAGAGAACATGTGTGTTTGTCTATTTGCATATTGCACTGTTACTCAGCTGGAGAATTGGGGTGATATTATAGTGATTTTAGTGGCTTTAGAAACTTTGCATCATGTGCCTTTCCCGTCAGCTCATTTCCAACTGCAGCCTGGGTGTGCTGTTTACATCTGCTTATCAGGAAGGATAAAGCTTCAGCCAACGTCAGACTTTTACTGTTTTATCACTTAGTCCTTTCAACCAAGCACTAGGTCTATTTTAAATGGGCCTCATTAAAATTTCCACTGAAATCTGGTGTTGAAAGCAAAAAATGAAGGCCCATTTCAGAACGGCAAAAAACACACGGGACCAAGGGACATGCCAGTAGGCTCCAGCTGACAGGCCAGTACAGGAACTATATGTAGATTTCTTGAGGCAGATTGAGGAGTTCACAATGCTGTGGATCATGTGGAGCCCTTCCTCATCTGTACACGGACTGCAGGCAGGGCTGGTGCGCTTACATAATCCAGTTAAAATACACCCCAGTCACATGGAGCATTCAGCCCCGCACAGAGAGAGATATCCCATGCCGCTTGAGCTGTGTTGGCAGCCATTCAGACATTTACGCATGCACACATACACACACACACACACGCACACACACACGCACGGTCCCACACAGTCACACATACACACACACACACACACACACACACTCACGCACACACACATGCACACACACACACAAGGCCATTAAAGATTCGATTGTGATTTGCTGCCAGAAGTTCAGCACCCTGCCTCCATGTGAACTATCTGTGGAAAAATGAGCAAGGAGCTTTCGCACTGTACATGTGACTGGCTGGAGTCTTCACTGACAAAAGTCTACATAAAAACACATAAACACACACACACACATCAGGGGGAGGGAAAAAGAAGTGCTAGAGGGGGGTAGAAGGTCCAGCCCTTTAAAGTCACAGTGCAGGCTTCCTGGAAGGGTGCTGGATTTCAGCTCTGCTGAGACTACATAACCCTTCACACACATACACGCGCACAGGCACGCGCACACACACACACACACACACAGTGTGCTCTCTGTAGGCGATGTGTCCTTATTTTCACTTGGAAAATCAACACAACTTTCATTTGGCTAGACATGTTCATATATATTTAGATATCAGCCACAATATTAAAATCCCTGATAGATGAAGCAAATAACTGTCTAATTATTAAATGTCTAATTATTAGTTATCTTGTTACAATGACACCTGTCAAAGGGTGATGTATATTAGTCAGCAAGGGAATAGTCAGTTCTTGAAGTTGATGTGTTGGAAACAGGAAAAATGGGCAACTGCAAGGATTTGAGGCAGGACAACTGGTGAACTGGCGACGGGGTCATGGGCGCCCAAGGCTCACCGATGCGCATGCTGAGTGAAGGCTAACACGACTGGTCTGATCCTACAGAACAGTTACTGCAGTTCAAATTGCTGAAAACGATCATACTGGCTATAATAGACAGGTGTCAGAACACTCAGTGCATCATAGGAAGAACAAATTAATGCAACCAAACAAAGTAGTAAAAACAATAAAGAAATTTTAGCTGATTTTTTGCAAGCTGGTTATAAAAACAGGCTTGTTACCAGAATTCTCTTCCACCCATTCTGTGACCTCTTTGAAATGAAGACTGAGATCTGGGGAATTTGTTTGCAGTCAGAAAAAAGTAAAAGAAGTAAACCCCGGAGGAAACCCACGCCACCACGAGGAGAACATGCAACTTCCACACACACATAAGGCCAGGACCTGGGTTCGAACCCCCAATCCTGGACGTGTGAGGCAACAGTGCTACCCACTGCACCACCATGGGGCGTTTCAACATTAAATAAAGTAAAATGTTGTTATGTTAACTTACATTAAAAGTTAAGAACATTTTTATCCCTTTTCCTATTAGGTTTGCTTCTGTCCACCAGTGTATGTAAAAGCCTAAGATAATCCTAACACTGACCTCAGAAACAAAAAAGAAAAAATAGTTTTGCCCTTTCAGTTTTCTGTTGGGATGAAACAGGACATTTCTGTCAATGGACCATTTAAATGTCAGAACCAAAACAAATACACAGATACAGACAAAGAAAAACGCAGCCATTACAGGCACTAACTGCCTGTTGCATGCTCTGTTTTTTTCCCCCAGTGCTCTGTGTGTAGGAGCTAAGAGGTGGGCACGATGGGCACCTGGCAAATGGGCTCCATGTGCGGCCACATCAGAGCTGACCAGTCCTTAAAAGCGCCGAGAGGACATCAAAACCCGTATAATGGCAAGGGTACATCTGGCTGGCATGCTCTAAAGAGAAGCAGTGAGACCATCTGGAGAGAGCACACACACACACACACACTTGCTGAAAGGCAGCATGATTGCCCATTCACAAGCTTCACTAACAAACACCACCTCAGCATCTGGCTCTGCTGTGGTCAGCCATTTTAATTATGCAGGTTGCTTTACTAATTCATTACGTGTTGATAATGTGGGCTGTGTGAGTTGAGTGGGGAGTGGAGCTGGGCCAGGGCAGAACGTTTTAAAAGCCTGTTATGTACAGCTGACTTAGGCCTGGTTACATAATCAATAACCGCACATCTCCCCCTGCCTCCCCAGCACATGGATTTCCTCCCAGAGCGATGATGGCTCTTTCTGGAATAATCCTGCCAGATGGAGTATCAGCCTGCTGCTGACCAACGAATGAAGCAAGAAACTGCTGTTACAAAACCTGATGCATCTTTAACACACTTTCTTTACTCACACACAAATGAGACCACAGTGAGGAGCTGAGTTGTAACTACTCAGTACAGGCATTTTTTGGACACACAGACACACACACACACACACACACACACACAAACACACACACACACACACACACACACACACACACACA